>JAZHYW010055074.1:0-196168 GCA_037355805.1 Ixodes ricinus | reverse complement strand
TCATATTTATACGAATTTCTGATAATTCAAACAAAATTTGTGCTTTCCTGGAGTTTGAATTAATTTGAATCTTGCGTAGCGATTCAAATGTTCGAGAATTCAGTTAAACTCTAAAGAAATGATTTGAATATCTAGATTCGATTAAACTTCCAAATCTGCATACAAATGATGGCCTATTCCAGAAATATGCACCACACCCTCAGATTTCCCAGTGCTTTAGGGTAGTCCAATGTATGATGTGTAAAGGAATATTCATGAATAGAAGCAGCAACACAGTTGCTGACCGATTTTTCGGGCACCAACAATTCGGTCTCGTTTGATATTTCGGACCTAAAGGAGGAACCGTGACCTAACTGACAGAAATTCTGCGTATCCCCGGCCGAAAATAATTCATAACCATTGAATAAAATATTAGTTCGCGATGAAACTTTGGCATTTGGTTTGGACCTCTAGCACTACCTTTGGCCGGAGAATGAGAGTTCGGTGATGCATAGTTTCCTTTGCGGTGAAAAAAAACCCTGCAAATTTTTTTTCGGAGGCACCCTGTGCATCTCGCAGTGTGGCTGCAAGGCCACTCACCCCTGGGCTTGGAAGGCAGGTCGATGGGAACGGTGATCCGTCGCACCAGGTACTCCGAGCGCAGTCCGAAGGGGCCGAGTGTCCTTGCGCTTGAGCAGCTCCGTCGTCTGCACGTCGCTCTCGGTCGTCATCGTGTTGGTGCCGCCCCGGCGGGGACTTGGCCTGCAGGTCGTCCCAGCGCAGGCTGGCCCAGAGCACGCGCAGCTGCAGGGCAACCTGCCACCGGGACGAGCAAAGGGACTCGCGTCAAAAGCATTGCGTCGCAACCACCATCGCAAGCGTGCGCCGCCAAAAGCTGCCGCTGCAGTCGTTCTCGCACGACTGGCCAAACGCTCGCCGTGACGTCTCCGAGCACGACGAATTCCACTTCTCATTATTGGAGACGAGAGGAACGTCGGACTGTCGACTTTGACGGCGTTGATTTAAGGATGCTACGACTCCCGGCTCCAGCCGAGCTTTCTGCACAAGCCAACAAAAATGACACCGTCAATCGATGATCCCCAGTCACGACGTCGCAGATAGAAACCTCCAAGAGAGATTCACCGAAACATCTCGTTGCCAACAGTCACCGACAAGGTGGGAACGGCAGGAAGAAGCTTTCTACCTTCGATGACGCTTCAACATTTCGCACACCTCCAGCGCGCGCATGGCCGGTCTGCCAGAGGTTGGGCGTTTGAAAGACGGCGACTATTGTGCCAAAGAAGTTACCAGACCAGAAACACCCAAGGACCATGGTACGGAAAGATGTGGCGGGTGCACGATGCAGAATTGACCGATAGACGAGGGGCGCCCCACCTGGTGGATGGTGGTGAGCATCTGGTTACGGTAGCGCCACGCCGTCTTGAAGCAGGGCCTGGGACTGACGCCGTACGGCCAGCTCTGCGGGTTCACCTTGGCCGTGTAACTGGAACAGACGCGAGAGCGGTTCATGTCGCCGTCACCCCACCGTGCGCACCGCCAAGGCAAAAGGCGCATCAAATTCTTTGGGCATCTTCCAGAACGCCCATGCTTGGGATGGTAGCAATGGAAACAAGGCTCTGGGCCGTCCTTTCGCCTTTGACAACAACGATATTTAAGATCTCGACCAGCGTTTCTGAACAGATCTTGTTTCGGCGCAAACTTAGAATCTGAGGAAAGCGATTAATTCCGGTCGTTCAACATAAAAAGGCTTTCGTGTTGACTGACTTGGTCGCGAGACCAAATTCGGCAATTGTATTCCCACGAAACTACGCATTGCAACACCGTTAGTGCAAACGCGATGTCAGCTCCTTTTTGCATGTTGCTTCAGAAGGGTATTTGGTAGCCACCAAACTTCATTGGTTAGATTAATGTCCTATTTAAGCCCTTTTCACCACGCTAATAGTTTTCATGACTTTTATTTCTAAAAAAAAAAAACAGAAATGGTTTGCAAATATTGCATTATAAATACAGGATAAATGCCAACCTTATGAGATTAGTCTCATCCTAAGGGGACATAACTTGTACCGGTTGGTGCCATTTTTGTTTGGCTGCAGCGCCATCTACCTACATCCGGGCCTTTCAAAGGAATTGTCGGGGTAAAAGAGGGAAAGAGCATGCGCCAGTCCCTATACACCAACTCGTGTTTACAAACAAACCGGAGCGCCCGGAGCGCCCGGAGCGCCCCTAGCGGACGCCACCGGCGCCGCGCATGCGCGATGGGGGTGTGGGCAACAAGCTCGCCGTCGCCCATAAACACAGCATTGAAATGCGATGTTGTCGGCGTCAGTGTGAGTCCCCCTGCCCTTTTTCGCGTTCGAATTGTTGGTTCTACGTCTTCCTGGCGATGCATGACTATCTTGAGCGGCGTCAGCGAAGTTACCGAGGCTCGTTACACCGCAAAACTTCGCGTGAATAATGCGACATGTGGCGATTCATTCCGCGTGGACGCCGCAGAATGTACGCTAAAGCCTGATTCATATGATGAGATTTCGCTCGGAATTTTCAGTCGCGACGCCGCTCGGGCTGCAAAAGCGTGAACAGTAGCTGAGATGGTCGACGTCGATACTGAAAATCGCAAGCAGAATCGGACCAACTGAATTAGGCATAGCAAGTCGGTGAGGGTCACTGGTAACAATGATCAACATCTCTTTGTATCTACTGTTTTCATCGAGCCTGCTTACCAACCTTCAAATTTAAGTCTTTTGAGGCCTGCACTTACTTCTTATCGCAAGTACCGGGCCAAGATTTGGTCTACGGACCGGAGTCGTCTAAGAGAGCAGACGACAAGCGGAAACGTTTGAAAGAGCAGACGACAGTTCGAACAATCAGGCGGCCGTTTGAACTTCAATACGCACTGAACGTAGTCCGCAGGTGGTCCGCACAACTTGACGGTTTTCTGGCGTTCATGTTGGAACAAAACAAATAAATCTGATGACCACAAGTATCCGTGAATTCAACCCAAAGTGCTTCCCCGCCCAAGCAATCGTTGTCCGACGGCGTCTGCTTTTCCCTTTTCACGGCACATATCCAGATTCTCGGACGAACCGAGCACGTGAAAACGGACCTTCAAACCTTTCTCGACACTTTTGGTACGGCCCCAGTCGCGGCGTTTTGACGAGAAGGCAGGTTTTTGTCTGGTTCCTTTCAAAACAACGCAGGAACACACGTCTGGCATGGGGACTTCTGCCCACAGCCCCAGACCGGAAGTGCGACCGACGCACCACCACCGCGCCGTGACGTCACAGAGATGAGTTCGTGTATAGCGGACTCACTCTACGGGCATTTCGACAGATTCGGCGGTGTAGAAGAGGAAAAGGGCATGCGCCATTCTCAACCTTTGGGGCCGTACCGCCAAAACTGCCTAAACGTGGAGGCTCATTTCCCTCTCTCCTCTCACCCTACAGAATGGTCTATAGCCCCTCTCCTTTTTCACAGGTAAACTGCAACAAAGGAAAAATCACCTGAATCCCGTCGCTTCACGAAGGGAGCCACGCCGTGCCATCTTGCGCAGCTCGTGTTGTGGCAGGACCATGATGCTGCGCTGTTTGCTCACAAACGTCTGGAAGCGGCAGAATGGGGGCAGCGTGCCCTTGTTCTTCTTCACTTTCTTGGTTACTTTGGTGATTTTGCCAAGGTACACCTTGTTGCTTGTCACAGTCTTGGTCACCGTCGTCTTCGTGTCGCCTGCAGTCGTGCTCTTCGTCACAGCAGTCGCCGTGGTTACGGCCGCGGCCGCCATCGCCTTCTTTACTACGGATGTTGAGGATGTCAACGTCGCTGTCGCAACGGCGGCAGCTGCTGTGGTCTTGGAAGTAGACGACACCGTTGTGGTAGAGGGCTCTGCTTTGACTGTTACGGGCGGTACCACAGCGGATGGTGCCACTGGGGTAGACGGTGCCACTGGGGTAGGTGGCTTCACGTCTTCCATAGGACACGCTGCCAGCTCTGATGCAGACGTCTCTGATCCAGTTGCAGACAGCTCCAATCCGGTAGCAGACGGTTCCGATGCGGCAACAGACGGCTCAGATCCGGTAGCAGATGGCTCTGACATGGTAGCAGAAGGCTCTGGACCAGTACCAGATGGCTCCGACATGGTAGCAGAAGGCTCTGGCACAGTACCAGATGGCTCCAATCCAGTAGCAGATGGCTCCGACATGGTAGCAGACGCCTCTGGCTCGGTAGAAGATGGCTCCAACCCAGCAGCAGATGGCCCCAATCCAGCAACAGACGGCTCCGATTCGGTAGCAGACGACTCTAATTCGGCAGCAGATGCCTCCAATCCTGTAGCAGACGACTCCAATCCGGTAGCAGATGACTCCAATCCGTCAGCAGACGTCTCCATTTCAGTATCAGACGGCTTAATTTCGGTAGCAGCTGGCTCCATTTCAATAGCAGACGGCTCCGACCCGGTAGCCGCCGCTTCCATCTTTGAAGGCAGCATAGTTTCCGTTTCAACAGACACCGACGCTGCAACAGTACCATCTTCAGGCACGGCGGGAAGCGAGTCCGCAGATGGTTCTGGCTGCGGCGAGGTGCACATTCTTCAACAGAGTTGATGGACGGCATCGTGTCCATCTCCTCGGAGTCGGCAACGACCTCCTCAGTCGCCACGGTCTCTTCAGCGGCGGTCTCGACGGGTATGTCGCACATGTCCGTCTCCACCTCTTCCTCCGCCGCGACTGCAGTAATCTCTACATCGTTGCACGGCTCCGGAACGTGGTCTTCTTCTTCCTGCTTCACCACGGTCGTCGTGGTGGTGGTTGTGGTGGTGGTCTGGGACACTGTCGTCGTCGTCTGGCTCACCAATACCGTCTTGGGCTGCACATAATGAAAAATTATACAGGCTTGATCATGCTGACAAGGATTGGAGAGCACAGAATGTTTCCTGCACAGACCACACTCCCTGTGTCGTTTGTGCAAGATTTTTCATTCTTTTTATGTATTTTTATACATTTGCATTTTTTGTCTTTATTTTTATTTATTTTATATTTTGTTCTATTTATTCATGTTATTTGTATTTTTCATGCGAAAGCATTAACTGTCCCATGGAGCTAACCGGCGTCATCAGCTTTTGAAGCCGCGCCAAGCGGCGCCTTCTCCTGTCCCAATGGAGGCGGAGCCTGTCGTCTCTAGTAGAAATCTGATGGACAGGCTCCCATTGGCTGGTGCACGTCACAGTTTCAAGGAACGAGGCTCCCATTGGCTCTCGCATGGCGTAGCTCCAAGGAACGCCACCAGAGAAGCCCTCTGCATGGTGGCGCAGCGCATGCAGCGGCCCGGCCGCCGATAAGAGGTGCAGGCCTGGCCGCAGAGCCCGCACGGACAAACTCTGGAGAGGCGGCGCGGGCACTTCACGGATACGTGCTCGGCCGTCGACCGATACCTCGACAGTAGCGAAACGTGGCCGTCCACGCCAGTAGCAACAGACAAACTAAGGGAGCGAAAGAACGACATTCATGCTTTCGCATTCACAACTGATAAGAAGTGCTTAGATGTCGGAGTTTATTTTAATGCGAATAGCATTCTTTGGATACTTCACGCACTTTTCGTCTATGTATCTATCTATCTATCTATCTATCTATCTATATATCTATCTGGCTATCTAACCTCTTACGCCGCGGGTCGATAAATAAATAAAAAAGACCGGCGCCGGCTGGGATTCGAACCGTTGACCCTTTGATCAGCAGGCAGACGCGCTAACCACAGAGCTATGAAGGCAGTCATTCACCGCACTCTAAACATTTGTTTATATCTTTACCATAGGACGCGCTTGCAGCGCTGTCACAGCTACCGGTGCGCGCGTTACATGCACGAGGGCTAGCTCACCCTCTCCCGCGCTCACCCTCTCCTCTAGCTCACCCTCTCCTGCGCTCGGGAGACCTCTAGCTCAGCCTCACGAGAGCGGAATGAGCCCTCGTGCATGGAACGCGCGCGCACCGGTAGCTGTGACAGCGCTGTAAGCGCGTCCTATGGTAAAGATATAAACAACCGTTTAGAGTACCGTTGGTTGAGACTATACTTCGTTTCAGCTTGGGTCCAGACGCAGCCGATGCTACAAGCGCGAGCTCCCGGGCTTCCAGCGTCCCTGCCAAGCACGCGCGCTCGTGCAGTACAGGCACTGTTCAGGGACACACGCTCGTGCTTGTCAGCATCGGCTGCGTCCTGGACCCAAGCTGAAACGAAGTATAGTTGAGACGCTAGAAAGTCTGGTCGGTACCATTTTGAGTGTTTGTGCGTATGGCGCGTGCTTTGCTCGCCTTCCTAAGTGACACAAACGCACGTGCTGGGCTGCGGAGATCGTGCGCAGGGCTGTGAAAGTGTCAACAAATTTAGAATCGCCTCAAGAGTGGGCTGGCGTATCTAGAGTGTGCCGGCCACCTGACGAACGCAGCATAACTCCGCACCGTTTGATGCTATTCGCATTAACGTAGATAATCATTCCCAAAGGATGGGTTCTGCTGATTTTTTCTGTTGGTTTATTTTTACTGGTTTATTTTATTCATTCTTTTATTCTTTTTTGCACCCAAATCCTGCCATTCTAGCCGGAATGCTTGCACTCAAATAAATAAATTTACCCTTCCAGACAAGCTGCGCTTGTAGCTCAGTGGCCACAGTATCTGACCGCCACAGCACGGACCCAGGTCCGAGCCCTCTGGGGCTCGAACTTTATACGTAAACTTCATATATATAACCTTCACGTACATAACGCTCTCAGTGCGTCACTCGTTCGTGAAACTTGCTACGATGCTCGTTCATGACGATTTTCTCGTAAAACACATCCCAGAAAACGTATTGTGTGTTGAAACTAGGTTTAGGGAAGTCCTCTGTGCACCCCCGCGATAGACAATGGACTTGGCAGCCGAAATGAACCCAGTGCAAACCCTACATAGAACTGCTAGAGCAGAAACATGCTCATGGTTGTGTTCCAAGTCGACTGCCGACAGGGATGCCAGCCATTTCGGTTCCAAGCTCAAATAATTCTCTGCACACTCTAGATCAGAGGTTCTCAAACTGGGTTCCTGGGAACACAGGGGTCCTACGAGCTGGTCTCATGGGCTCAGCGAACATCCAAATTGCAACCCCCCTCCCCCTACTACCCCCCCCCCTCAATGCCTCAGGCTGCGCGGCAGGACCTGTACAGCGCCTTCATCTCACTTTGTACTGACATCAGCGATTGATATGGTGGGGATATATGGGAAGCAACACAAGCAAAATTGCCTACAATTGTGCATCTGTTGCCTCTCGGCCGGCAAACATGGAAGGGGGTTCCGCGGCAGTTTTTGAGGCTTCCTGAGGTTCCGTGAGGCCAAAAGTTTGAGAACCCCTGCTCTAGATGCACTCATTGCAAAACAGCACTGACTAATCATGGCCAGTGACCACGACATACAAACCACAAACAAATTGCTGGCTAAATCCAGAGCAAACCAGTTCAGACGCAAACATATCGATGTGTAGTGGCAACACTGCGGGGCTTAACTTTGCGAATTGCTATGTTCCCCGAAATCTCGCACTGAAATGTAGTGATTGACATGTAAGACACGAAACTTTCAAGATTGTTTATGGAAGATTCTAATAAAACCTAAATCGGTGGACGAAAAACCTTACTTGGTGGACACAAAAACCTTACTCAGTGGATGCAAAACTTTACTTGGTGGACGCAAAACCTTATTCGGTTGGACGCAACACCTAACTCGGTACTGGCAGATGACGGGGGGGGGATAGAAGTAAACACAATATTCTCACCTGCTGGACAGCGCAGGGCGTCTTGAGGACGCTCTGCAGCTTGGCGGCCGGCTGAACGCCACACGTCTCCAACTTCACCTCGACCTTGGGCACGACCGCGTCTGCCTTCAGTCTGCCCGTTGTTCAGCACCTGCCGGTTGTTGTTGGTGACCACCTTTGGAGCAGAAAGGACCGTGTCAGTGTTCACAAACCGTAGAATGCCAGCACTCAGCTGCATTGTAACTAGGGTTCCGTGCTGTTTTCGGTGCACGCCGATAGACCCTGAAAAGTAACCCCCGGGCCAGCCGATCGAAATCGTAAAACACCGATAAACCCCGAACTGGAGCTGTCCCTGAGTGGGAAAAAGCCGAGCATCGTGGGAAGAAATCTTTATCAACTGCTTTTTTTTTTTCTTGCGTTGTCCCAGTACGCAGCTTGCACTGAACCCTCAGCGAGGTTACTTCTTTCTTCAGGAACCAAAATCCCTGTCTCGTTTCCTTCCCTTGTTGGCACCAGGACATTTTTCATGCATTCGGGACATGCACATTCTACGGTAGTTGGGAAATTCTAAGCCTGTGCCCTCATTTTTGTTCAACTTAATTTAAGCTATGATAAACCACAATTTCTCGTCCAATACACACAAAAGCACCTTAAGAAACACCAAATCTGGGGGAAAATAATCAACCCTGAAAAGCAAGACTGATCTTAGTTGCTGCATGAAGCTATGTTGTAGCTGGGCATGCGGTGGTGGGCGTGCGCACATCCAAGATATTGCTATGTCTGCTCACACGGAGGGGGCATCTTACAAGGGTGCACACTCATGGTTTAAACTTTTATAGGTGTTTGAAAGCGCATGACTGGAGGCTAATGAAGTAAAGCAAGGCAGCTGAGAAAACAACAATTATAAGAAAAGTATTCTCCGTATACGACATACCCTTCGAAACAAGTGTTGCGCTAGAGCTACCTAAACACTACGTCATGCAGGAATTTGAGGAGCCTAGCCTATAGTCGGTGGAAGGTTAACCCCTTGCCTACTAATTATGAGTGTCACTCATGCCACCCCTTACGGACCTTAAAGCCAGACCACGAGACTGACTTGCATTTTGGTTTCGGCACTTGTTGAGTGCGCTCTCTGGCAGATGAAAAAACCACCCCTGCTGCTCCATTTATCTAGGGCAGTTTGCCTGTTTGTTTTGCTGTTTGACAGAGAAAGAACACTCCATTTAGCCAAGAAAAAACAGTCGCTTGTGTGCGTTCACGCTCAAACAACATGGGTCTGGTGCGGAAGTCTACTCGAGCTGACAGAAATACAAAACCTTTGTGAAAGGGATTAATGCTCAGGCACATGTGACGACGAATCTTTCGGCCTTTGCGACTTTTAGGAATCGCACGACAGATTGATGGGTAGTGACAGGAGTGATGAAAACAATGGGAATCCTGCAAGCATTTCATCAACTTCGGCGTCTGCACGTCAGTGGGACTGAGACCAGAAGTCCTGATCTAGAGCAAGGTATGACACCTGGAAGTCGAGAAAATATTTTCGTCTTATTTTAATGCAAATTTTCTGTTTAATACAAAATTCTGCTGAATGTTCCTTGAAGAAAAAAAAGTAGTAGGCAAGGGGTTTGGGGAAGTTCCTCCTGACCTCTTTCCACTTTTGTAGAGAAAATGCTGGAGAGCTGGTCACCTCCTCTGAGAGATATACCATAATCATTAGGTCCTATCTCACAAGAGCAACAAGCACATATTTTTGTCCACCAACCAAACAAAAGCAGGTTTTTGATGATTCGGGCAACCTTCTAAATTGTATCATACCTTTGCTATCCTCTTGTTTCTAGGCTAGATAGAAAGTTCAAAGTGCAATCGAAAGGTTGGGAATGAAGTGCAAAGAACATGTCTGCGAGCAATCTCTAGCTCTGGTGTCTGTTGAGCCATGTGGGATAAGGCACCAAACCCCTAGTCATGTTAAAGCATCAAATACTAATGTCGAAAACCTTCGCTATACTCGTCAAGGTCAACCTTCTGTGGCAATGCAGTGGAGGCTAAAGAGCCAAAGCAAACCATTTTACTACGCAGTTGAATAGAGGTCAACCGAAATAATTTGAAATAATTTGCTGGGCGTCACTTAACCCAGCAAAAAAATATGAAATTGTTCTTTTCAGCTGCGATTTTACAACGTTACTACCGTAAAATTCCGAGCAAGCGCCCCCACCCATGCAAGAGCCCCCCCAACTTCACCGCTAATTTCACATTTCCGCGCCGTTCCGGGCAAGCGCCCCCTCCCGCTCCGCACCCGTATCACGCACCGCGCTGACCGCGCTCAGGCAACACTGGCGTGTGAAGTTCAGTCCAAGAATTCAATCCAATCCAATCCTACTTTGCAGCCCGATCAGCCCGGTCACTACGCGCCATTGTCGCTTTGTTTTGGGGGTGTCAGCTCGGCTATGCATTCTTACACAGTGGCAAAGGAAATCGAGGTCGTCCGATGGCATTGTGAAAACGGGAAAGACGTACACCAGACGTCTCGACCCGTCAAGCTCGACCGGATACGGGAATGGGACAAAGAATTTTGACGATTTGCTACAGTCAAACTACGGGAAAGCCAAAGTTCGACTAAAGCTAAGTAACGGCGCGCCGGTGTTCAGTGAATACGTGAACGACGCGCTCTTTTAATACCTGGAGCGCGAAAGAAGTGCAGAATGAGCCATTAGCAACCGGCTTCTTTCTGAAGAATCTGTCAAAATAGCCAACGGCATGCAGTTGGGAAACATTGCGGAATGCTGCGAACGTTTTCTTGCGGCCGACTCTGAGGAGTCTTTTGATGGTTTTGAAAGTGATTAACATAGCAGTGACAAATCTTTGGCCTAATAAAGTGTGTTCTCAGAGATAAATAAAATATTAAATCTGTGTTCACTGCGCTTTTTTTTTTTTCTGGCGGAAAAATTTTGTCGTCGCCATTTTGAATTTTGGTGCCGTTCCGGATAGCGCCCCCCACTTTGCAGGCAATTTTGACTTGCGTGCAGGGGGGCGCTTTGCTCGGAATTTTACCGGTATATATAACATTAGTCGGGATACGCCCAAACTTATAGCTTTTCTTTTTTTAACTTTTTTCGGGCTTTCTTGGTTTAAGGTCGCCACAGGTTTTCTAGTACCCCGCAATGCAAACATGGTGTCTTTCTCGTGTGGCATCGTTTGTCGTTATATGTCGTGTGTCGTGCATCGTCGGTATTTTCAGTGAGCTCACCCCTCTGTACGCCACGCAGGAGTTTGGCAACCAAATCCCAGGGTTCTGCAGCGCAGCCGCTGTGCATGCTCCAAGCTGTGGCGTGCCACCGCATCTGCACTAAGTGCTGATGGTAACTGGATGCGCATCCAAACAGGATCCAACTCTAGATTCCTCGCCCCGTCCCTCCAGCTTTCTCTTCATTGCCTCAGAAAGTTGTCACCGGTACAGCAACCTTCTCTACAATCGAGCGTCACCAGTTGCAACATAAAGACGAATCTGCCAATCTAGTACCACAGTATACTCATTGCCATTTACTATGCTTCGGCTGTACATGCACGCTCGGGGCTAGGAAAGTCTCGCCGGACGGGGAAACCGAAAGGGACCATGAAATAAACTTCAGGCTGGGATAAATTAGGATTTCACCAATCGCACCTCGCTTACTGGACCAAAAGAAAACTAATACACGAGGGTGGAAAGCCAAAAGCCTGCTTTTGGAACCCTCCACCTATTCGCCACGACGCATCTGCGGTGCCCCGGGCACGTCAGGGGCCGAACCCAGCTCACGCGTTGGACGCGAGCATCGAAGATTGTTTCATGGTCCCTTGAATGATCACCCCTGCCCTTCCCATCCTTTTGTGACAAGAGGCCAGTAACCCAAAATCACAGCTAAGCACCTCCCTCACCTTTACCATGGTGCGCTGGGGCATCACCACGGCGACCCGGGCACGGCATGCCGGCGAATAGCAGAGCACGCTGGCACTCCCCGACGCCCCTGCCGGCAGAGCGGCGAACAGCACCGCCTGGCCTGCTCGACCGCGTCGAAGGACGCCCGTCCGTGCCCACCATGCCGTTCGGGAGAGACCCGCCCGGCAATGCTTGCCTTCTGCGGAGGGTCGACCGACTCCACGTCCACTCTGCGGGGAAGTAAAAGGTCAGTGACCTTTACGTAGAATATCTATACTCAATTACGAAAATGAAGGAGGGAGATAGAAGACGGTACAGACAACACGTGTCATTTGTATCCTCTTCTATGCCTCTCTAGTTTTCCTAATTTAGACACCAGTGCCCTCAACCATCCACATTTGTACTTGTTATCTTTTTTGTGGTATGTCAGTCGAGCCTAACATAGTTTCCCCACTGCTGCAGCCTCACGACACTGCAAGAGCACATGGCTATGTCTTGCTTCTGACTTACACATGCTCCCGTGCAAAGGAGACGCAAGACACAGAAGCGGGCTTGTGCGAACAGCTTTGACAGCCTTGGAGCGGTGGAAACTTCGCTAGCCCTAACGATATGACACACAGAATGGACGCCGGGCATGGTCAACAAGATTCTACACCTACTTCCTGGCTGCTGGTAAAAGATATGCAAGACAACAGCATTTGAGTCCTTTACGCCACTTCGAATGTGCATCGAGCTCGCCACTTTCGACCCGCCTCTGTGTGGCCTCTGTCTTTGTGCCAATAGACCCTTTTTGAAATGCCGTCGAGCAACACTGGTGTTTGCCATTTCCGGGCAGTGCTTGCGATTGGATCTGAGCTCAAACTGTATGCAGCTCTCGCGTCCAATGCATTCCCAGAGTATGTGCTCGAACGAGGGTGAACTCCGATAATTGTTGCAGTATCTGCTAGATGGAGTGCACTTTTAAAAAGGGTCTATTCTTCCTAAATTAAATCGGTGTCTGACCGTATGGCAGTTCGGGTTTCCCTGCTATTATGTTCGAGGAAACGCCTCTCGCTAAACTTTCCGGCGAAATCAAATCGGTGCGCCATTGCATGGCAGTACGGGTTTCCCGCTCAATGTAGCTACCGAGCCACGACTGACAGACGCATGCAGTCTCGCCTTTAGTGTCCCTACAAATGTCATTGCATTTGAAAACGAGCGCATCGATGAGCACACTTCACAAAAAATTGAGCAGCGTTACGGCAAAGTCTTTGGCCGTGCCCGTCGATGTTCATGCACCGTGGGACGGTGGGTTGTGTGAACAAAATAGACATCTGTTTTGTTTTGAATGCTTTGTTTTGTTCCATTTTGTTCTGAACGGCGTTTGTATCTTAGACAGTACTACAACGGCAATTTTCTATAGGATACTCTTTTTTTTCCCCGAGAGCGCGTGCAGTGTGCATTGGGTACTGCAAAAGAAAAACCAAGTTTACAGTGGGTTATTAATGCTCTGGCGTGGCTCAATGGTGACGCGGTCACTTTGCACGCGGCAAACCTGGGTTCAATTTTTGCGGGCGCTTTTCTTCGAGCCGTTGGCAACATTGATGACGGACGCCAGACACCGTCAATTACAACATCAACGACGACAACAAGTACAGCCTCAACAACGGACGCCATTTCCAGCAGTGGGAGGAGCCCGCAACAACCATAAGACCAAAAACCGACCAACCTGTGGCTCCGCCTTGACGCGCGCGCGGCGGCTGTCTCGGCGAGCCGGTCCTCGAGCTCCTTGAGCTTCATCCTCCGGTCGAGGAAGCCATCGATCTTGGTCGGCCGGGCAACCTTGGGGTAGAGGGTGCGCACGGGCGAGAGAGAGACTCGACACGTCCACCAGCTCCACCACCATGGCGCGCGAGGCCAGCATCGCCTTGAGCAGCGTCTCGCCCGTGATCTTCACCTCCGCGTCGCCGGCTCCTTCGGGGCTCCGGGCGGCCTCGCTCCGTCTCCATCTTCACCCCGCCGTCCGCCTGCAGATGGTGCGCGGCGGAGGGACTGTAAATATCGACTTCCCAGACGCAACTTCTCGGAATCCTTCGAGAAAGTGGTTCGGATACGGCGCAGTTTCGTGCAAAGTAGTTCCGGCTTTATATCTCGTTGGGTGCCAAGTTGGCAAACTTTGGCCCTAGGTCTTTCTGTGAGCACAGGGAGTATTTTCCAGCTTGTTCGGTTCTTTTTTGCATCGCAATTGATTGCGTCAGCCAGAATACCTTAAATCTTGAAAGACGCCCCATCCCCGAAAGATAACCTGCCTTCACTTTTGGCTCGATTTCCCTTTTTTTTTTTTAAAACACCGTAAGATAGTTTATTTTTAGTAATCATAGTGTTCAGTTTCTACAGCGGAGCTGTTAGGACTAGTTTCCCCAGGATTGTGTCCCCCGCAAAGAAATAAAGACACCGAACTCTGGACGCCTACCGCCATCTATGAGCGACGGCGGCAAGCCACGCATCTGGTTGCCGCCGTTGCTCATAGATGGCGGCAGCCTTTCCAGTCTGGCTTGCCGGACTTGCGGCGGGCCATTACTTTTCCATTGTACAGCTCTGCTGGTCTTCCTTCTTCACCAGAGTGGAAAGGCTGAAAGTTTTACCTTGACGTAAGTGCGCCCAGTTTGCTATGCAGGGCATAAGCAAACATTGCTGCCTAATAGGTACAGTCATCTTTGCTTAATTTTAAAAAATTAATTTTTAAACATATTCTTAATGAATTAGGGGCTGACAATTAAAAGGGAGATAGTTTATGGAATAAACAACCCAAATATGTAATTTTCTAAAAAACAGTTTTTTTCGTGATTTTTCGTTAATGTATAATTTGTAGGGGTGTGCGAATATTCGAAACTTCGAATACTTCACGAATAGTGCCCGCTATTCGATTCGATTCGCTTCGCACTTTTAGTGTTCGAAGTATTCGAGTCCCTCGAATATTCGAAAAGTACGAATAACTCGGAACTCGCTGGTCAGTCCCAACTCGCGGTCACGTTCCCAGTTTGTTTTTGGGCTGCGCAGTATAGTTTCGAACTTGGCAAACACAAAAGGCCAACCTAAGTG
Source organism: Ixodes ricinus (assembly GCA_037355805.1). Classification (NCBI taxonomy): domain Eukaryota; kingdom Metazoa; phylum Arthropoda; class Arachnida; order Ixodida; family Ixodidae; genus Ixodes; species Ixodes ricinus. Next base: position 181,416 of record JAZHYW010055074.1, on the reverse strand, counting down.
CCTTTTTTGTTGTTTCTTGTACGAAGCAAAGAAAGTGGAAATTCATATGCACGCGGTAGCGCGATCTGACCTTCGCTTGCTGCGATGTCTGGATAGCGGAGTTGGCCCAGTGGTAGTGGCGCAAACATGAACGGAGCCATCGCTGCGATAAATTTGATAAAGGACTACGATTTGCAACGGCACGTACATCGTCGTGAGCTCTAACACCACGGACTATAGCCTACAGCCACTCACTCAAATGCACTCACTACTGAACGACTGAACCCATAGAGCACCATATGTCACATTCGTCTAGGGCGCACTCGCACCTGCACCGACGGACGCGTCACGTTCGCCTGGTCGTGTCGCGTGCGGCTGCACCACGTTCGCCTGGGACTTCATGCGGCGCGCGGCACCCGGTGCGTTGCTGCACCAGCTGCACCGTCGGAAGGAGACCATGCAGGTCCTCGCACTGCGACCTTGAGTTAACGCTCTCCGCTTCCTTCGGCACCTCCTCTCCCTCTCTCGCCTCGTCGTCGGTCTTCCTTCCTCGTCTCGCGAAACATGGCGGCCCGCAACTCGGGAGAACGTGATGTCGGCGCTGCTATCTTCTTTCCCTCAAGCCCTCTGCTCTGGCTACGATTCCAGCAGTGACGACGGGCGTCGGTTTTTCCCTTTTCGGGAAGTGTGGGTGTGTGCGGGCGGTGCTGCGTTGCGTCGGCCGCCGAGCAACCAGTCCACCACGCCGGGCACGTGAAGCTTTCGTCGTTCGTCGGATTCAAGACGTCGGTGAGTCTTCGGACTTCGTTTGGACTTTTCCCTGGACTTTGGGTCCCGCAGTGGGGACTTTCCTTTTTCGGAACTTTCGTCTTCTTTGCACCGGCGAACTTGTTTCCCGGCTGCAGTTTGTGTCGCGAGCGGTGAGTTGTTTCGCGTTGTGTCGGGAAATGAGTGCTGTCTTGTTTTTTTCGCGGCCCCGCTGCCCGAAGGTTCGTGAGTGTGTTCTTAAAGTAACGCGTGTTCGCATTTCGTTCTGATGGTTTTGTCGTGTTGTCGCCGTGCGCGGCTTTTTATTGCCTAATTAAATTTCTTGTTTTTCTTTTAACCCCTGCGTGCCCTCGCCTCTGTTGATTTTCACACCGGACGTGTACCTATCGCTTGTCATCAGTCCGACAATAAAATCGGATATGTGCAAACGCTCTGTTTTATAGTCCATGTGTTTTTGTTTTTACGTTGACGGGCGAATTTTCGGTGTAACAAGTACATACTTGAACCATCCACTTGAAAGACAATTTGTTGCTCTCATTCCTCGCTAGATGGCGCGAGCCGCCACCCGACTCTTGCGGATATTTTTTACCGTCCACCCGTTCATGTTTTGCCCTTGCAGTGACCGCACCGAGCGCCTCGCATGGCGGGATGCTTCGCGTTCGCCTGGTAGTGCGTTATGCGGTGCACCTACACAGTGGCGTGGCCTTGGGGGCAGCATTTTCTCGGTGCCGTGCGCGCCCCAGACGAATGTGACAATAGAGACTGGCCCAGAGCCGTGCACTCGCCTACAGGGCCAAGGTGCTATGGATTTGGATATGGATTTACGGCTAATTTCTACTTTCGGGGATATTTGTACACTTGTTACCGTCGTTGCCATGATGGATCAAGCCACTCGAGTTATTTTCCGCTTGATTTTCCGGTCCATCAGTTTTCCAGTATTAATTTTATTTCTTCCCGTTTTCGCCGGTAGAAGTGACAGACTTGCTCCCTCAGCCGAAAAATAGCCGTATTACTTCTTTAGCTTTATAGCTTCTTTGTGGCGCCCTCTCTCGGCAGAACGATTGCACACGAAAAGATATTGCGCAAGGTCAGTTCTGCAGGAGGCTGTGCACTGCTGGCCGCGTGGCGCGCGTTTTCATCCCTCGTGTGCCATGCTTTACGTTCACGTGGTTGCGCTCGTTCACGTAGTTGCGCTCGTCTGTGTCTGCTTGTGCTCGAGCTTGATGGAGCCACGACAGGAAACGTCAGGGACGCAACAACCACGGCGGAGTACACAACCTCCTGCCAGCACAAGAAGTCTCGTATGGACCCATTTCCGGAAAGTTTGCAAAGGTGAAGCGGTGTGCAACCTTTGCGAAAGCCCGCTGCGAACCCCATCAGGCACGACCACTACTCTCGTGAACCATTTGAAACGGCACGCCAGTCAGTATGCGGAGTTTCAAGCAGCTGCTAAAGTCAAGCCTGCTCATCAGCCAAGCATTGCTGATGTGTTGAAAAAACGGCACTGCCGCAAGCGAAACGGGAGGCTTTGGACCTGAAGATTGCGAAGATGGTTGCGCTCGACCTGCAACCGTACACGATTGTGCAAGACCGGGGATTCCGGGATTTATTGAAGGAGGCAGTTCCAGGTTACCTGCCACCATCAAGAACAACGCTGTCGCGCACGTTAGTGCCGAAGTTGTACGACGACACCAGAGAGAAGGTGCGACTTGAGCTACAGAATGCGTTCGAGAGTGGCATGGAGTCTCTCTCCTTCACCTCTGACATGTGGACGTCCAGAGCGAACGAAAGCTACATCAGCCTGACCTGCCACTTCCTGGACTCGCAGTTCAAGCTCACTCGCTACAACCTGAGCACCTGTCACTTCCCAGGCAAGCACACATCAGCTAGAATTGCCTCAATTCTTGATAAGCTTGTAACAGACTGGGACATTCCCAAGGACGTTTGCCCTTTTTACGTGGTGACTGACAACGCCCGCAACATCAGAGCAGCCACTCATGCACTTCCTTGGTGTGAAAGAACTTGTTTTGCTCATACCTTGCAACTGGTCATCAGCGACGCGAAAGAGATGACTCCAGGGCTTTCTGTCCTTTGTAAAAAAGCAAGAGGCATCGTTGGGCACTATAAACATAGCCCGAAAGCTCAGGAAAGGCTCAACTGCTACCAGAAGAAAATGGGCAGATCCCCACTGCATGTCGTTCAGGACGTTGAAACAAGATGGAATAGTGAATGTGCAATGCTGTCCAGGCTTTTAGAGTTAAGAGAAGCAGTAACCGTTGACCTTGCATCTGAAGCTGGGCCAATTGAAGGCTTCACCGGAACAGAGTGGAGGGAAATGAGTGATTACGTTGCAACTCTGAAGCCACTAGAAGAAGCAACGACCAATGCTGGAGCTGACAGCTACCCAACATTGTCAGCCCAAATACCCATCCTGTATTGCATCCTTGCATGCCTGAACAGCTCCATCAGCCAGCAGTCCATAACTTCCTCGTTCTCAGCTAACCTGGCCAAGTGCCTCAAGACAAGATTTCCTGACTACAAATTTGACCAAGTAGCAAGCTTGGCAATGCTCCTAGACCCAAGGTTCAAGGCAGTGGTCTACGAAGAGGACAGGTCAATGGGGAACTGGTTGAAGAACCTGGGAGTTGAGGAGGCGCAACAAATCTCCGAGACACAAAGAAGCGCAGGGGTGTCCTCAGCGTCAACGGCCCCTGAAGTTCCGTCCAGGTCAGCGCTGTGGCAAAACTTCGACAGCCTCATTAAACAAAAGCAGCATTCAGTGACACAAGCTGAAGAAGAGGTAGCAAGCTACTTGCACGAAGACGTCCTGGCCCGGGAAGAGGATCCTTGCAAGTGGTGGTGTGAGAAGGGTGCCACAAGATACCCCCTGTTGGCTCGACTTGCAAGAAGGTACCTAGCCATACCCGCCACAAGTGTGTCTAGCGAGCGCCTGTTTTCAGTGTCTGGGGGAATCGTGACCAGCAGAAGGGCATCACTGCTCCCAGAACACGTGGAACAACTTACATTTCTTCATGACAACATTCTTTAACTTCATACTTTGAGTGTTGTTTTACTAGTATTACTTTATCTGTCTTTTTATCAGTCACATGTGTGACATTTTTTTTATTGCCATAATAAAGTTAACCTTTTTATAATTATGTGTGCTGAAAAAGAATTTCCAGTTGGTTTTTGATAGACTATCCTTGTTTAATTCACATAAAATAAAAAATATTCGTATTCGAAAATATTCGATTCGATTCGATTCGTAACCTTTACTATTCGATTCGATTCGCTTCGAAGTATTTTGATATTCGCACACCTCTAATAATTTGCAGTATTCCCAAGTATGGAACACGTTAATAGTGGGCACTTGAATGAAGTGGGCCCTTCCACTGTACTTTACGGTGAGCATAAACACACACACACATCTTTCCAGAGTTTTTAATTGAAAACACATGTGCTTTTCTTTTCATTTCTTAACAATAGGGAAGAAACGTTGCCAATCGAAACATGTCAAATTCAATAATATAAAGGGTCTCTCGTGCGCACATTAACATAAGAATGTATTAGTAAATGAACCTATACAGTGTGTTTCATGGTATGTTTACCATAAAATCCCGAGAGATGTCCCAGCACCGAAAGGTAACCCACCCCAATTTATGGCTTGATTTGCTATTTTCTTTTAAACACCGCAAGATAGCCCACACCTAGTAATCGTTGTGTTCGGATCAATGACGACCTTGGCGTAAATGCAATTAGTTAGCTATGGCGGGATATAAACGAGCATTGCTGACTGGGAAGCTCAGAAATCTTTGCTTCATTGCCCCTCGCCGAGATAACAAGTTTGACGGAGACACATGATCTAACAGTAGCATTTTTTTCAACTTTTCTCGACTGCACACCAAAAGTTAGCCCACTGCTTATTTTGACCCAATTTTCTCTCGATGTTAGGTAGGCTGTCTCTCGGGATTTTACAGTATGTTTATAACATACTATGCATGCTCCCACGAAAACGGGACACGGGGCTTCGCTAGATCAGAGATGGGATGGCAGACATAAACCTATGCGGAGTGCAATCGTCTGCTTCTTTTGCAGGGGTTGTGGTGATGTCAGAACGCCTAGCTCCGATTGGTTCTGAATGAAGGATGGTGAGTAGACCTCAAGGTAGCTTGCTTTGAGGTCTACCCGCTATCTTTCAATCAGAGCCAATCAGGGCTCTGCGTCTTTCTGACGTCACCGCAACTCCTGCGCAGAAGCAGATGACTTGGTCCGCATAAAACGGGACCGCTCCGGCGAAAACGGGACGTCTGGTCTCCTAATAAAAAGGGCATTAGCTGGTACTTTATTTTTATGCATATGGGTCTTTATTCAGACTTGGAACAAGTGGGGGAGAGAAATAGACACGTCAGAGGCCAAAATGTTCCCAGCAGATACCACCGGGGCGACTCCAAAGGGAAAAAAAAGCGGAGCGTGGATTTCTGCGGCTCAAGTTTGCCCCCGATCGTGCTTACCCGAGTTCTCACAGCAAGGGAGCCACTTGTCATACTTGTGCTTTTCACCCAATATCACAAAGCAACACCAATTACTAACGGTCTGCATGCAAACTAATAGAGAAAGCCCCGTACAAACTCCACGGGCTGCAGGAAGGGTGACGAGACGTGGCGGGAGACCTTAAGTGCCGGCTTCAAAAAGCGAAATGTGGCCGTCGTTTGAGCAAATGGTTCAAATCTAGGACAACTTGTCTTGGTTCTTGAACTTGGCTTCTACAAGGTCCCAAGTGCTTCCTTATTAACGTGTACTCGTGTTTCTAAAACATGCATTGTCAATATTGTTTGTGTCCTCCATACTGCTATGTCCTCCAAACTAAGAATTGAACAGGAGCTGAAACTGGCGGAAACAAGCGTCATCCTACGCCATTTGCAGCCTGAGATTTGTAGCTCTGTGATGGGCTCATATCAAACGTTGCAATCCATGTTATGTGCCATCAGACACGAAAACTAGAGGTATGCGAATACTGAAATCTTTCGAAGCGAATCGAATCGAATAATAAATGTTACGAATCGAATCGGATCGAATATTTTCGAATACGAATAGTAGTTTCAAATAAGAACATTTTTGAAAACAAATATTTTCTATTTGATGTGATTTAGGGGAGACTGTGCTCCTTGAGGCAAACAAATGTACTAAGAACAGTGTTCTAAAACGCTTAAAAGCATGCTATGGCTTTCGCTTATGCCTAACTGTACTCCACATACCTTTTAGTTTACTGATATATATTTATTTTCTTAATTCAGTATTTCAATTTGTCTTCATCCTTCCCATAAACTTTGCAAATTAAATTTTGAATTATAATAAAACTAATTAGGTTACATCGAAACCAAGTACATATTTGTAGTCAGATTGTAATGGCAGATAAGCTATGTAAATTTAATTTGAATTGAATCACAAGTTATATAGAAAAACAAAAAGCTCTAGAAGCAGTGTTGCCTCTTAAACAAGAATGCTCAATCAAAACACAATTGGAATTTTTTTTTCACCGAACATTTATGAAAAGGTTAATTTCACTGCAACAAGAAGAATGTCACACATGTGACCGATAAAATAAAGATCAAATAAAATATCAGTCAGCAAAGCACCATTCAAGGAGTGAAGTTACAGAGCTACAGAACGGAAATGAAAGTACACAAGTGGAGGCGGGTCGGCAAGCCACAATGCAAAGTCGAAGACCGCGTCGCAGCAATTGCATCAACTTTGTGCAAAATCTTTTTTTAATGCGAATAGCATTCTTTGGATACTTCACGCACTTTTCGCCTATGTATCTATCTATCTATCTATCTATCTGGCTATCTAACCTCTTACGCCGCGGGTCGATAAATAAATAAATAAAAAAGGCCGGCGCCGGCTGGGATTCGAACCGTTGACCCTTTGATCAGCAGGCAGACGCGCTAACCACAGAGCTATGAAGGCAGTCATTCAACGCACTCTAAACGGTTGTTTATATCTTTACCATAGGACGCGCTTTACAGCGCTGTCACAGCTACCGGTGCGCGCGCGTTCCATGCACGAGGGCTCATTCCGCTCTCGTGAGGCTGAGCACGGCCGCTACATCACCCTCTCCCGAGCGCGGGAGAGGGTGATGTAGCGGCCGTGCTCAGCCTCACGACGACGGAATGAGCCCTCAAGCTGCTGGGACAGCGGCGAGCTGCGTTAAGCGCGTCCTATGGTAAAGATATAAACAACTGTTTAGAGTACCGTTGGTTGAGACTAGCTGAGATGCCAGAAAGTCTGGTCGGTACCATTTTGAGTGTTTGTGCGTATGGCGCGTGCTTTGCTCGCCTTCCTAAGTGACACAAACGCACGTGCTGGGCTGCGGAGATCGTGCGCAGGGCTGTGAAAGTGTCAACAAATTTAGAATCGCCTCAAGAGTGGGCTGGCGTATCTAGAGTGTGCCGGCCACCTGACGAACAGCGCATAACTCCGCACCGTTTGATGCTATTCGCATTAACGTAGATAATCATTCCCAAAAAATGGGTTCTGCTGATATTTTTTTTTTTTTTTTGCGGGTGAACGCAATTACGTGAACGTAAACAGAAGTACACAAGCGGAGGCGGGTCGGCAGGCCACAGCAGAGTGGGAGATCGTGCTGGGGGGATCGGTGGCCGAGTGGGCTAGCGCACACCAGCTCGGAGCACCTGGAGCGAAAGCTCGCGCTGCGGAACCCAGGATCCTGGGCTCAATCCCCACTACTGCCAGTTTCGATCTGGATGAGCATCGTATCGGCGTGCGGTCGCGTATCACTACTGCGTGGTGCACGTTAAAAACCTCAGGCTAGCGGTTGTGCTGCACTGGCTAAATTTCTCTTCTACAGCTGGGAGACTCGTCGCCCGTTGAGGCAGACCAAGTTCTAGGCTGTATAAACATGCACACAACCTATTTTTCATTTGGAGATCGTGCTAATCATGCGATTGAGCCGCGCAGCCATCCTGACTGCGCCATCTCTTTCCGTGTGCAATAGTTCTGCCGATAAAGAGCGACACAAAAAAAAAGAAAAATTAAAAATACATTGGTTTTTTATTTTCGGAGGGAGCAAGTTAATTTAATCAGTGCAAACGGGTAGAAATAAATAAAAGGAATACCGGCAAACTGATGAACCGGAAAATCAAGCGGAAAAAACCACGAGCTAGATATCGCCGATAGCCGAGGTCAGCCATAAATCCATACCCGAATCCATAGCAGCGAGAGTTGTCCGTCGCGTTTGTGCTTACGACGACGCACGTGCCGTTGCAAACTTCATCAAATCTATTGCAGCGTTTGCGTCACGACCACTTCGCCAACTCCGGAATCCAGACATCATGGCAAGCAGATCGCGCTAACGCAAATAACTTTCCAGTGCATCATATTAAAAAAAAAAAAGTCTGTCCAAAAACAAGACAGGGAACTCGACCGCGAGTTGACACTAATCGGCGAGTTCCGCGTTATTCGTAGTTTTCGAAGTATTCGAAGAACTCGAATACTTCGAACAGCGAAAGTGCGAAGCGAATCGAATCGAATAGCAAGCATTATTCGCGAAGTATTCGAAGTTTCGAATATTCGCACACCCCTAACGAAAACTATTCATTTTCACCCAAAAACAAGCTTTCGAGAACAATTTCTTGGTTCGATAAACTGATACAAATTAAAACAAAGTACACCCAATACCTTGTTTTCATGGTACTGCGTTAGAATTATATATCCACTTTACGGCATACAAACTGCAACTGCGGTTCGTGGCAGTGGAATTGTAAACACGGTCTACAAAATTACAGTAGGCTCGCGATAACTCAAACTGCAAAAATTCATACTTCTGGTTAATTCAAACAAATTTCAGTATTTCAAAAGAAGCGTGTTTCCTTGGGCGCGCTTCTTACCAAGCAACGGTACACTGCGCAGAAGCAACACTCGCTTCCGCGGGTGTTGCTTCCCCGCAGTGCACAGGTGCTCAGTGAAAAGTGCACTCAACGGGGCTAATAGTCCACAATAGACAACTCTTTTGCTGGACAAACAAAATTTTGTTTTGAGGTGTCATTTGCTGTGCAGTCTTCGATAGACAGCACTTTTGAGGGATGACTAAACTTGTCACACATTTCAACAATGTTTCCTGTGTGGTATACCTGCTTATGATTAGTATGCCTGTGTAGAGCAAGTTATCAATTATCTGCTTTGTTTGTGTAGTCATCCATATAACAAATAATAGTTTTATATTGCATGATGTTCAGATGAATTTCTGATAATTCAAACGAAATTTGTGGCCTTCCCAGAGTTTGAGTCAATGAGTCTACTGAAGACCCCGGAAACTCCACCAAACTTGGAATGTGCGAGAAATTGACAGAAGCGGTTCACCTTAGACGCGGCCTCTCCGTCCGTCGGAGCGACGGCCTTGGTGGGTGGCGCCGCCATCGTGGCATCCTTGTGACCCTGCAGCGAGATGACCACCTTGTGCGGCCCCGCCCGCAGGCCGACAGTGTGCGCCGGCAGGTGGCGCACTGTGCGAGTGCAGCTGTTCCACAGCCAGCCGCCCTGACCCGTAATGCGGTACTCCTCTCCCTTTTGCTTCCAGACCTGCGTGCGCGGCGAACAAATTTCCAATGCGCCATCAGCAACGTGTACCACAGACGGCAACAGACCGACAGTTTCGTCGTCGTTATGGTTCCGACAGCTCTGTCCTTGTGAAAGCTCTCATTTGAATGATTCTGTCGTATTCAGTGATGGAAGCGGCATTTGACCCTTTGGAGCAGGTTCTGTAGCAGGCAAAATATTCGTTTGGAGCAGCCACTGACACTTTTGGAGCAGATGCCAACGTCTGTAAACTTATCACTTGAAAATTAAAATAAAAATTGATTGCATCGCCAGATGAGTTTATAATTGATAATGACTGAGCCTTTGTCTTTGATACTGGAGCATATTACTTCATATCTTTTGTAATCAGAACCAATAGGGTACGAAAGGTACATAGAGCTTTCTTTTTAGAAATAAGGCTCTGTTCAGAGTAAGTTCCATTTACAACGGGTACTAATCAAATTGATGAAAAATGAATCACTCTTCAGTTAGGATAAAGCCTCCCTCCCCTCCCACTTTTACACCCGGTAGTTCATTTAGCCTGCATCTATTGTTTCTGTAAAATGCCACCAAAAACCAACATAATCGCTAACACTTCTATCAGTAAAAATACGCCTCCCGAATTTTATCGTTACCAAACTCACTACTTAAATATTATAAACTAAAAAAGAAAATCCACCCACAATCATTATGAAAATCTACTCTTGTGCTTACATTTGTTCAAATAAAGCACCGCATTTTTTTCCTTACTCAACGCAGCATTTGAAAACAAGATCATGTAATTGAGATAAAAGAATGTAGACTTGCGATTGTACTGACCATAATTTACATGTATATCGTGCTAAACCAGACGCTCACCCATGCCAGCAGCTACTCCGAACACTTCGGTGCAAGGCGGTGAAGCTCGACACGCGTGGGCTGGCGAGAGGTGCCATGGAGGCATACGGGAGACATAATAATCAACTGATCTCACCAGGAGTACAGGAGCCTAATTCTGTCTTATTGCAGAAGCCGCCATCCTACTGTTTATTTTGCAATGTTTTGTCGCGACTTTTGGCTCCTGACATCGCCGACATAGTCCAGGGGCGGACCCAGAGATCCGTTTTGGGCGGGGGGCGGAAAATTTGAAAAGATATTATTCTCCCATTCTTTCTTGTGCACAGGGGGTCCACCTATGTCAAATTGACTCCGAGAATCGGGGGAGGTAAGGGCGCCGCCGCCGCCGCCCCCCCCCCCCCCTTCCCTTTGGATCCGTCCTGACATAGTCTGAAATTTTAGAGGATGTCGGTGATCAAGCCGTTAGCGCATCAACCGGCCAACGCGGTGCTCGAGCAATTTTAAAACTTCGTTTCACCTTAATTCAAAATGCAGGCGACGCTACGAGCCAATGGAATTATACAAACAAGGTCTAAGCGCGACATCGAGGCATCTGAACATCTTACTGTTCGTGTTCTTTCATCGTTAAACCAATCAAATGCAGCGAATGTCCCGTGACTTGCGCTTTTACTGTGTGTTCGTGTTGTATATGTTCGAGCCTTCAACTCTGCTCTGACCTTAGATGAAACACCGTATACTCTGAGTAGAGACGCTGCGAAATACATATTTCTACCGTTTTTTTCTTTCTTTCTACTTCTTTGAATAATACAGTAAACCAATAAAAAATAAATCTTTTTTTTTTTTGCCAGTTTCGGCGCAGGTGTGGCGCAATTCTTAGCCAAAATGGCACTTTGGCGCAAGATGTAGCAACTTGCACTCAAGGCGCAGTTTGGCGCAAATGGCGCAGCACTTCCATCACTGCGTATTGACGGTTCTGCCTTCGTGACAGTTCCGTCGAGATCGTTCTGCCGTTCTGATGGTTCTGCCAATTTGACAGTCCTGTAATTTTAAGGGCTCTGACAATGATAATAATAATCATAACAATAATAATTTATTCACCATATAAATATGGTGGGGGCTGAGCAAAAAAGCTGTACAATCAGCTTGACTGGTTTTCAGCCCCCTAAACAAGCTCACAGTAGTGGCAAAAATATGTAAAACAGGGCTGTTTCTTAATACAAAAAAAAAGCCCAAAAATATTAACAATAGGCAGTTAGTGAGTGGGCATAAGGTGGTGCGACAGTTGTCCTTTTCCTGGTGCCGCCATTTTGACTGTAGTGTCATATAGATGGCTCTATCGTTTTGACAATTCTGCAGTGATGGTTCTGCTGCTTTGATGGTTCCGTTGTTGCAGCAGTTCTGTCGTTTTGACGGAACTGTCACAATTTTGTCACACACGCCTTCACGCGCATGTTTGCAGACTGGACAACAACCGATTCACCAAGTAGCACCCGACTGCATTGGGGGGACTAAACTTCGACAGATGATTGTAAGTAACCATAGACTTAAGCAACGCAATGCTTGGTCGCGATGGTAACTCGCAGTCACGTCTCAGTGCTTGCAGCACAGTCAAAGACTACGGCGCGAGTTGGCCGAAGTTGTCACGCCTTGCGAATTTGTCGGAGCACGGGTTGAGAGTTTTGCTCACCTGATGCTTAAGTCCAAGGGTGTACTTGACCCAGACACTCCGGTCCACCTCTTCCTCCATGAGCTCCCGGCGCTCGCGCTTCTCAGATTTCTTCTTCTCCTCGCGCTCCGCGGCGGTCGAGCGACGCAGGCGCGTGTGACCTGCGACCGGATTGCCACAGACTAGGTTCAAGCCGCCGCTCGGTGCGTCTGCTGTCGTCGTCCCGACCGACAGGTTACAAGTTCGTCCGACGACAACGTTCCATCCGTTCATGTGATTGCTCGGAACGAGCGAAGGCAGTTCGAACCGTCAAAGTTCCGGACGCGGTCCAAGAAAAAGATGGCAAGAAATTTCCTCCTCATTTTCAAGACTGTTTATATAAACACTTCCCAGTCCTACAAACTCGGAGGGACAAGTTCAGACAGAACACTGACGATTCCTACCTTCTTGCGAAACCAGAGCTATAAGCCTGGTCCACGAGACTAGAGCTCACTATGCAGCTTGCAATACGTAAACTCCCAGAAATAAATCCAATAATTGTATGGACAACAGTCACGAATATTAAATGCTAACTACGACCCCAAGCAACACGTGAGACGACACGCATCTGAGGCCCGGAGAGGAAATGTGGGACCTAGATCAAGGCCCGCATAAATCTCACAAGGATCGTCTATACTGCGCTGCACTTCGCTTCAGCCATAAGTCCGAATGCACTCGAAGGCTGCATACAAACAGAGTATAACTGATGTTGAAGAGACACGGGCACGAGATTCCCCACCCTCCAGGGAGCAAGCGTCCGACACCAATACTTGAAAAATGCCTCGTTGCCAATAATAGAAGGGAACAAGGTAAGGGTGTAGTTCCTGAAGAGCAAAGAGCAAGCAGTTTGGTGTAAGCTCCGTTCCAAGTCCGCCCCCAAAAAAAGCCATAGGTTAAGATTCCTTTCCGTATGGATTTCTCTCGTTTGAGATTTTCCCCGATAAAATTGAGTCGGACGTCAACTTCTGATGTTTATCAGTATATATCGACAAAGAAAAAAGACCCATAGTAATTCGCCATGCCCTTTATTTCCTACACAGTCAGCGACTATTCTCCGTTCGCTCTTAAGCTGACGCTGCAAGCTCCATGCTCGCTCGCTGGACCAGACATGCATCTATTCGTCACCACGTGATCACGTCCTTGCGCAGAGAGCGGGGGTCGGGTGTTCAAAGGGAGGCGGTCGACTGGTCTCGCGATCGCGTTGCTCCCTCTGCACCGTCGGCTTAGGGGCGACCGGAGCATATGGGTGGACAAAGCACACGCAAAGGCAACCGGCGTCCTTCTCACCGAGCACGTCGCTCCAGGCGGCGTTGAAGAGGACGGGCTTGACAGAGGCCTCGAGGATGGCCAGGGCCAGGGAGAAGTCCCTGGGGGAGGTGCACATGTTGACGGCCCGCAGCCAATTGGACCGGTGGATGGCCCAGTTGGGGTGCAGCAGGGCCGCGGGCACGCTGTTCTCCAGCTGCAGCAGTGTCTGGCGCAGGGTGCCCACCAGGGCCGCCCGGCTGCCGTGCACCGCTCCTCCCCACTGCGAAGAGGAACCCACGGGGTGCGCCTTTCGGGACGTTCGGAAGACACCCCCACGTTACGCACACGCACGCAGGACACCCTTCGAGTGCCGCTGGAAAGCAACGCTAAGCTCGACGGGCTCTGCTGTTTCAAGGGTCGACCTGCCAAGTCGTCTGAAAGATGCCTCCCCCATTACGCACATGCACACACACAGCTTCCGAGCACTTCTAAATACCGGAAACACGTTCGGAAGACGTTACGCACATCAACACGCACACGGATGTGAGAACACCCTTAGGGTACTGGGAAAACTAAACACTTCATCGACACTCCATCTCAAGGATCTGCCTGCAGAATCATTTGGAAGACACACCCACGTTATGCATGCAGACATGGGAACACCCTTCGAGCACTGGAAGCACCTTCAAGTGCTGTAAAATTTACTTCGAAAAACTCTCCACTCGACCAATTCTTGTATCTTGAAAGGGCGACGTGCCAAACTGTTCGGAAGACGCCCTTTCACGTTACGCCCACAGAGAAGGTGAACACCCTTGAAGAAGGATTCATTGCTTCCAAGTGTCCGACACGCACAGATGCACGCACGCCCTTGAACGATTCTTTGCCATTTCTCGACTGCTCCAGTCGCAAGCGCATGTCGTGAAGCATGTGCGGCCCTTCGTGAAATTCTAGGGAACACTCCCCAGAGTTCAACAGGTCACCCTTGTCTTTCAGTTTGCCCCCATTGGTACCTGACCAAGTGTTCAAATTTCGAGCGACTAACTAAGAAACACTGTAGAGACAATCGACTTTCCTATCGACCCACAATATCTTCCAAGGTAGAGTGAGCAGGCAGGCGAGCTGGCTGATGTTACACATTTTTTAAAAACTGGAGACGACGACGAAAAAGAGGACAACACTTAAAACGTCTCAAATGCGGCTACTAAATTTTATTGGCATAGTCGCATATATACAATCTCTCCCACAAGTCTCCCAGAAACTGCACACGCTCCTGGGACTTTCAGCCAAGGTACGTCTCGTCTTGACCTCATTTTTAAATGAGGCCAAGACGAGACGTACCCTGGCTGAAAGTGACACATACGGTGAAAGGAGTTTCGGGGCTTCTGACCCCCGTCTACAAAGCGGATGCGCTGCGAGTTACCGCCAAAGTTAGGACGCGCCCAGGTCGCGACGCGCTACCTTAAATCACCGGTGAGACATGGTTGCATAAAAACAATATTAATTGTGCTGCAAAACCTTGTAAACCAAATGATTTACGAAACATCATGCTCCTGTCATTCTGTACTAATCTCCAATAAGAGTTTCTACAAGAAGAGATTTCCCCCCTTTGTTTTCACGCAAAAGCATGCTTTTTAAACCTCAGGGTGACCACAGTAAAGAAAAAGATTGAGCCGCCATTTTGGCGCCTCGAGCCTGGGAGTTTCGGTACTCCGGGGACATTCAGTGACTCTGGTCAGAACCCGTCGGCGCACCCACCTTGAACTCGGACGCCGTGGTGAGCGAGAACTTGTGCGAGAGGTGGCGCCGCTTGTCCCGATCCTCTGCGTGCTGGTGCTTATTCAGCGCCAGCGTGTTGCTGTGGTACTGGTTGGTGAAGCTGCGGTAGCTTCCTTCCATCCCCAGCTTGAAGAGCAGCGACCCCGAGTTGAGGGGCACGGCGCCTCCGACCTTGCCACGCGCCACCCGCGATATCTCGCCGTCCTTGGTCAGCACCAGCACCGAGTCGGCGTCCGAGTCCGATGCGCCCTTCTTGCCCGTGCCGCCAGATGCGCTTGTCGTGCCGCCGGATGAGGCGGCACGTGCCGACGAGGCTTCGTAGGCGAAGCTCCGCGGTACCAGGGCTCCTGTTTTGGAGCGGGTCACAATGGATGACCGCGAGCCCCCTGCGATTGATTGGGGGATTTCGTGAGTTTCAGTGGCACGAGGGCCAGATTTGGCCCAAAAGCAGCAACAAGCTACTACGAGAAGTTAAAAGATTGAGGGCAAATTGGTAAGCAATTGTGTTGCGTACGTGAAATGTTCTAGCATCACAAACGTTTAGCGATACTCTGAGTTTCTGGACGCCAGACGCCTCCGTTCACAGTGCTCTTCATCAGATAGTTTAACACGCACCACGTGTACACTTGATAGTTGTTCCTAGAATGGAGTGCTACTACCGCTAATCGGGCTGATGGATTTCCTGTGCCATCGGCTGTCGCCGAGAAAGAATGCATCGCCCAGCTCATGCATGAAGTACCGAGCACGTCGACCGCCGTGTTCTTCCGGAGATCGCAGGTCCCAGCGCTCGTCTTCCGCCTGCCGCAAAAATGCCCTACGTCTGCACAAGGCCAGCAGACGACATCGAGAGAAGTCGGACAGGCGGAACAAGAAGAAAGTGCGCACAAACACTTCGGACTACTCTGCAGGGTCGTTCTAAAGCCGAAAATCTGTGTGCAACTTTCAAGGGCTGTTTTCTCAGAATGGATCTCGGGAACTCCCCAATGGATTTTCGTGCTGTCTTTTTTATTCTGTTCCCATATAACTTACTGTGTGGTGGGAACAGCGCAAAAAAAGACGTAGGAGCAGGACGAAGAAACCCACAGACAGGTCGCTGTCAATGTGTTTCCTCATGGTACATACCAAACAGTATGTACCACCAACTAGCCCAACTGCATGCCTACACAACTTTGTGAGGGCATAACAGAGTACATTTTTTAGAAAACCATGTTATAAATTTATAATAAAAAAAATTAAATTTGATGAATGTACAATAAGTTTCACTAACCACATAAAATGAAAAATCGTGCTGAAAATTTTTTTTTTTAAAGGGGGCTTTTATGTTTTGGGGGAACCTATTTAGGGGTTACCATAACAAATTTTGTACTACTAGACTACCTTTTTCAAATGCTCCAGGCCTGGGATAAGAAACGGAAATGGACGATTTTGATAAATATTTGTAACTTGAGAAATAACAATGCCCAGCTCCATGAAACTTTGCAGTTACTCTTATATCCGTGTCATAAACACACCCTGTAAATTTTGTTCGGGTATCTCTAGAAATAAGAGGGTTCTTATTTATTCCCCAGAAACCACAAAACGATACTGCAGCAAGGCATGTAGTTGGGCTAGTTGGTGGTACATTGTGATTGGTGGGTACAGCGCAAAAAAGACGTAGGACGAGGTCGAAGAAACACACAGACAGGGCGCTGACTTACAACTGAAAGTTTATTGCTCCGTAAACAAAGAAATAAACACAAAGGCGGAAAGGGAGAGAACAAACAGATCAAACCAATAACATACGGCATCACCCACGCCCACGCACCGTCACACAAACCTGCCACACTTTCTTAGAAAAACTATCTTGTCATTCGCAAGGGCAACAGGAGCGCTCACACACGTGTCAGCTCCGATAGACGCCATAAAAAATGCTTCGTCCATCTCCCTCGCAGTCTTGTTTTTGTGACGTGACAAAATCTTTATATCATAAAATGACGGCGTGCAGCCACACCTGTCACAATGGACTGCTAGGTTCCCTGAGGGCGAGGAACGCAAAAAAGCGAATGTTCCCTTGCCCTTACGTTTACACAACGCCCCGTCTGACCAATATACACCCTGCCGCAGGACAGGGGGATCTGGTACACGACCCCGCTTGCACAAGCGACGTACGGGGTGCAATTTTTGACGTCGCACTCAACGGAAGGGCGTCCCTATCTACTCACAGCAGCACAAAGGTGGGACAGCTTAGATGGCGCCGAGAAAACGACAGGCACCTCAAACCTACCGGCAACGCGCTTAATTCGGTGGGACAAGGCATGGATGTACGGGAGTACGACAGGTCTAGTGGATGGCCTTTGTTTTTCCTAGGACTAGTGTGCCCCCTAAACATGCTAACAAGGGACTCAGCAACACCCACCACAACCGCCGAAGGGAAGCCCGCAGAGGCAAGCCTTTCAACCTGAGTCAGAAAACTGAACCCACACCTATGGTGACAGGATTTTAACAGAGACGCCCTGAGGCACGACCCAGCAATGGCCCTTTTCACCAATTTTGAGTGTGCCGAGTCCATTGTGACAGGTGTGGCTGCACGCCGTCATTTTATGATATAAAGATTTTGTCACGTCACAAAAACAAGACTGCGAGGGAGATGGACGAAGCATTTTTTATGGCGTCTATCGGAGCTGACACGTGTGTGAGCGCTCCTTCTGTTGCCCTTGCGAATGACGAGATAGTTTTTCTAAGAAAGTGTGGCAGGTTTGTGTGACGGTGCGTGGGCGTGGGTGATGCCGTATGTTATTGGTTTGATCTGTTTGTTCTCTCCCTTTCCGCCTTTCTGTGTTTATTTCTTTGTTTACAGAGCAATAAACTTTCAGTTGTAAGTCAGCGCCCTGTCTGTGTGTTTCTTCGACCTCGTCCTACGTCTTTTTGCGCTGTTCCCACCAATCACAAATGATACTACTATTATTCTGGCGATTAAAAGCTCAAAACAGACACTCCTCACTCAAAAAGCACGGAATGAATAAAGTTTACGCTGTGGCTAGCGTTACGTCTGGACGAACCACTGAAACGCGTATACCTAACCCTCCCCCCCGCCCTCCTCTCTCTCCCCCGTGAACCTAGGGAAGGCGGAGATTTGGACGTAACTTGGGTTACGTCGGACGTAACGCTAGACACTTCGTAAAGTTTATGTTGAAACGTTTTTGCAAAGTGCATTTGTGAGGAGCGTATTCCTCTTCGTCCTCAACTCCTCGTTTCTTTCCCAACCCCGTGGCCCTTAATTAATGGCACAAACTAGGAAAACGCTATTTTGAGGCGACAGATAGTTTGCTCGGGCAAGGGGTCGGGCGATCGAACCGTAAGCCTCGGCTGCAGCAAAACATTAAACACTCATTTTAAGAACGCCGACACTCGAGAGTCTCGTTTGGGGCACCAAAAGAACTTGCACCAATCGGTGCCCGCATGTATGGCCACCACGGACGTTCCTACGCTTACGGTCACTGGGGCTAGAGCAACTGTAAATGAGCTACAAATAAAAGTAACGGTACTTTGTCCGTCTTATTGCTTGAAACCGTTGTTGTCGGTCATCTCGAGCTTTATATGAATTCGCACGGAACGCTTGTCCGTCCTCCAGAAATGCTAGAAACGGTTCAAGACGGGGCACGACGATGTCGCCCGAGCTTCCCGACGCCACACCTAAAGCGCGGGAAGTTGCATTTTCAAATTGCAACTCTTGCCAATTGCGCCCATCTCCAATAAAATAGCGGCACTAAAGAGTCAATCGTGGCATAGAATGTCGATACCCCAGCGTAGCTTCTTTGGCGGCTCTAACCAGGGCGAAGCGTCAACGGATTGATCTCAACGACAAGTTTGGCTACGCCGTGACTGCCACAACACACAAAGAGAGCTTTAGTGTCAGCACGTGCGGAGCACAACACAACACGAGCTGTCTCGTGCACCACTGCCCGCCTCCCGCAAACTAAAGTCATGGCGGCGGTCACGCGCGCGCCAAACGCTCGGCGAAGTTGGTCTACCGATTGGGCCGTTTAATTGGCTGATCGGCGCTCACCTTCGGCTTCCTCCTTGCCCGTTCGTGCGGGAGTTGTCCCCTTCTTGGCCGCGGCCGCCTCGTCGTCAGACTTCTTGCCTGTGCCGTCCCCTTCCTCCTTCGTCCCCTCTACCTCCTCCTCTTTCGGCGTTTCCGCGGAGCCGGCTTCGGCGTTGGCTTCTCCGGAGTCGGGCGGCTTGGAATCCGCCCCCAGTTTCACTGCGGGGAAGCGAGGTGGTTCGACACGACGTTTGTACCTTGGACTTAACCCTAAAGAGTAAATCCCCTCCCTCACACACACACAAAACCAAAAGAAGCAAGCGAGAGATTAAATTAAACGGTACAACGATCCCTCGGTTCTGAACAAGCATCTCGAGCGGTTGAACCTCATAAATGCTAAAGCGAAACAAAATATTAAAAAAGACTCAAAGCAACTCTCAGAGCCATAAAACTTTTAAGAAACTCACTAGAAAGCTGAGAATAAAGCTACGACGTAAAACGGCAGTCCTCAATCTTTGGTCCAATTTGCAGCTACACTAGAGCTTTTACGAGTCACAATAGTGCACTCTTGCTGCAGCTTTCCAGTTGCAGGTGCATTTTCACTACAGGGTTTCTCTGAGAAAGCGATCAAATATTTGTAGAGATTTTCGCTTTCCACCACAAGACCGCTTTGTCTGGGCTCGTCTGCAGGATGCCGAACACAATGAACGTGATTAGTTTTCCGCCGGATTTACGATTTTTGACTCTTCGATTTACAGTGAAATAGGTTCTTCGGTCTAGGCAATATGTTGTTACTATATGTGAACATCTCCAACGGGCATCAACAAATGGCCCCCTAAGATAGTTATGGAATCTGCAGCAACACAGTTTGAGAACTACTGAACTAAAAGATGGATTCTGCCATAACTGAACATTCTTGCAGTTAAACCGTTGAGAAGTTTGCAGACTTCGTCAACACTCAGACATTCACTAGAGACAAAAGCGGGTGTTTGAGTTAGGGCCCTGGATCATGGCCTAGCTGTACGTATAAGGGGTAATTAGAAAACATAGGTGCTTCAAGTGCCACCAAAAACTCTCAAGAGTTAAAGTGAGAACTCGCAACGTCGTAGAAAATCAAGTCGCACAGCAGACAAGCACGTTGGAAATGAAGGTTCCTCCAACCGAAGCTGCACCCCTGCTATAGGCCATTTTCAAAATCCAGTGCCATCTGCTGGCTCAAAAAGCACATTTGACAAGCTAATGGCAGTCATGAAACCATTTCACCAGGCACCGTCACTTTAACACGTCGACGGGAGGTGAGAACTGGTTTTTCAATTGCCTCGTAATTCTCTCTCGACTTGTTGGTTTTGACGGCGTAAACAAAAAGCTGACCAATTCAAACCGGCGACCCATAAAGCCTCAATTAAATTTCCTTCATCAAAAGGCTTTAGAGCCAAACTCACGTCAAGAGATTGACTGGACCACCCTCCGAAATAAACGTTCAAGTCGCCGCACCCAATGCGTGCACGGTGTTATACCGATGTTTTAAACGTGCGGGCCTCACATATCCTCCGCCTGATACGGTCTTCAACTTCTTCCTTCGTCGGCCTCGAGGAAGGCCGCCATTAGTTTGGGCACGGATGCCACACACCAAGATGATGACTGTGATCAGAGTTGCCAGACTGAATTTCAAAAGGGTCCATTCCTTCGAAACGACGTTTGACGCCCACTCACCCACGGTGACGGTCTTGGTGCTCGACGTAGTGGTGGTGGTCGTGGTCACCACCGTCACCATGGTCGTGGTGGTCGTCACCTCTTCCTCCGCCTCCACCGCCGAGCTCATCACCTCTTCCTCCACGTCCATCTTCTCCGGCGGAAGCGTTGAGTTCTCGACGACGTCGCCGTCCACGACCATGTTGTCCACCACTGTGGACTCGACGACGGACTCCTGGCATCCGTCCGTGGCCCCCTCCTGCTCCGTCGCGGCAGAGATGTTGGCCTCCGCTTCGAGGAGGCTTCGTTCCAACGCCTCTTCCGCGGCCTGAGAAGTTGAGAAATGCGAGTGAGTCGGAGACGCTTTGCTAGTTTATTCTTAGGGCTCGTTCACACGTAACTCATTAAGATGGAAGCTCGGGCGAGTGGGTGATAAGAGTTCGTATTGGCAACAACAGCGCATTATAAAGAGGGACAAAAGGAGAGGACACATAGAACGACAAACACAGCGCTGCATTTGTGTCCCCCCCCCCCCCCTTTTTTTTTTCTTACGCTGGAAGCATGTTGATTAGTTTTGTGTAAGAGCAATAACACTATTCCCATCCATTGCGACAGTGTCTCGCCCATAATACACACATGCTTTTGCTAGGTCTGGGCAATCTATGTACTAATTTCTTGCGCAACAAAACATATGTTTGAATGTATGTAAACTTATGTCCCTCTTTATAATGTGCTGTGCCACTAATACAAACTCATTTACACTTGAGTTTGCCCACAGCCGAGTTCTTGCACTTTCCTACAATAAGAGAACACGCTGGCAGGCTAGCGTCATCCTTGAGGTGACCCTGAAAAGGCATTTCGCTTGAGCGAAGATCTTGCGGCATTCGCGAGACTGACAAAGAGGGAATGGCATAGCCTAGTATGCACCTACTACCTATGAGAAAAGGTTGTTCATAACATTGTCAAAAGCTTTTTGAGCCAAGAAATAAAGAATGATGCACAAAATAAATAGGAAATATACACAAATTACGAGTGTCCTACGGCTGCCCAACAGATGGCACAGTCCGTTCTCTTGTCATAAGAGATTTCAAGAAATATTAGAAAGCTATTGAAGAGGAAAAAAAATGTTTTTTTTATGAACAGTCTGGGTGGGATTACGTGTCAAAAAATGAATTTTACACGAAAAGAAAATTTTTTAAGAGCAATATTGATGGCGAGAAATTTATTTTAGTTGCGTCCATGACATCACAGATTGGTCCTACACTCTTCCCACCTCAACGAGATGGTCATACACTCTCCACCTCAACGTGATGGTCACATTTCTCATTGCCACAGCTTCTCTCCTCCAAGTGCCCGAAATCCTGAGAGCAAAAACAAGTGGAAAGGAGGTGACTACCGACTAAATTGTGTCTGGCGCTGTCAATATTGCTCTAAAAATTTTATATTTTGCGTAAAATAAATTTTTTACACGCATGTCGCAATTAAATTGTTAAAAAAAAAACTTTTTTCTTTTCAATGGCTTTTTAACAAGGCACCTAAACTTCGCCGACTCGGAAAATATCGAAAAAATTGTTCTCGTGAATATAGCACACCACGGAAATGAATACATACCATATCACTCAAAAATCACAAACTTTTGTGCCCACGAAATATTCCTGAAACTCGCACTACCCGAAATTTCTAAAATATTGAGCCTGCAAAATTAAGGTTAGTCGACTACTTTGATTGTTTGGCCTGAAATTGAAGCAGTACTCTGGCAGTTTCCTGAGCTACCCAAGCTGACTGCATTTTCTGAATACCCGAGATTTCCCCTTCCTGGCATGCTGTTTAGTACCTCTAAGCTCAAAATAGCTATTGAGAAAATGGTAGATGAAGACGTCCCCAAAAGCCACACTCGAATTTCCAGCGGCGTGATGCCACACGTCGGGAAAGTTGCAGGTCGAGGAGGCAACCAAGAAAACGGAGCAGTCGCTCACTTTTTAACGCAGAATGTGTTTTATGAGTCATTTTCTATAAGTAACTTGTCATTGATGAGTGAGAAATGATATATCAAGTCTGTATATATAGCTCGAGGCTTGGTCGGTGCAATGGCAGTCGGATATTATGGCCACTGAGCTACTAGTAGCACAGCTGGTATGGAAGGGTCAATGTTTTTATTTCAATTCAATGTGCCGGAGAGGCCCAGAATACACATTGTGCATTCTGGACTCTGTCAGCATTCTGTGCTGTTGCAGTGAATGTTTATGAAATTCATTTCACACCATCAAACGTCTCGTAATTTGTTGGGAGCAAATTCTACTCCCCATATAATGAACCGCTACCCACATCCGTCATCACTTTTTTAGCACTCCGGGTAGACCCTTAGTTTGAACAAGGGGTGAGGACCAATTTCGAAAATTCAACAACTTCCTGGAAAAACATTTTTTGACCCCATGGTATTAGTTATGCACGTTGCAATTGACTTTAAAGACACCACTTGACAATGCCCAAGCACAAAAATGGTAGCCAATATAATGTCCATGCAACATGTCTACTGAACATTAGTCTATACTCTGTTTCACGGTAACTTGGTGAACTGTGGAGGCTCCGGCCCCTGCGACCTAATAGGTGGTATTCACTGGACTCCATATTTGAGGTAACTGCTCACAGCGCATGCTCGGGAGGAGTTTCCCGTCAGCTCTCGGGCAATCACAACAGAAGGAAGGAGAAACTCTCTTCTCACCGGGACTTTCCTTTGTATGTCCCAGGCTTCCCCAGACGTCGCTATTCTCCCTCTAGAAGATTAACTTTCACTCAAAATTCGTACAAAAGCAGCTTTCCCCTCTCTCTTCCCCGGTGGTTCGAAAGCAGCAGCGAGCTCAGCTATGACAGCCAATGAATACAACCTATAAGCGTGTCGGAGCAAGGCATGTTACAGCACTCCATGGTCGAGGTAACGGAGGCCTCGTTACTGCCACAGCAACAGCGCCGTCCGTGACGCAAAGTACTAGTTCTTGGAATCTTTTTATTTTAACTGAAAGTGAAGTCGTCGCGATAGAATCTCTGTTGGCACTACGCTACACGACTTGGAAAAATTCTGATCAAGGTTTTCCCGCTCACGACGTGGCTTTTGAACGATGTTTGAACATTCGCAGTCCTGTAATCGACCACTTTCGCTCAAAGCGTCGTCTTTTCATTCGCACCCGCCACAGATTCGCGGTTAAATTGAGAGTATGATTGTGTCGTGAGCTGTTCCCGAAGAGCTCGCTACTCTAGTGGACGGCAATGCTGCGGCGGTGGACGTTCATCCGAAGTTGGTCGGTTTGCAGCAGACGACTCTTTGCGAGCAGACGGACAGACGGCTCTTCCGGGCCTCGCATTTGGTGCAGCGACAGCAAACGCTCCCGTGACGTGGTGTCACGTGCCTCGCTCCGACGCTCTTACTGGGTCGCGGGGGCCGTAGCCTCCACAGTTCGCCAAGTCGTCATGAAACGGAGTTATAGTAAGACGAGGCCGCGGGTGAGCTAGCCTTCACACGTTGGAATTCTCGAAACATTCTACACTTTCTCGACGCGTGTTTGTGGTGCCGGCGGTTCCTTACAAGCAAGTTTCACGGTAAAGGAGGGTCTTTGAAAAAGGGGAGGGCAGTCGTCTTACCAGGCTCTCTTCCAACTCCTGCCGCCTGCGCTCCTCAGCCTCCTGCGCCTCCCGGGCCTCTCGTTCCCGCCTCTCTTCTTCCTCCTTCGCACGGCAGGCCGCACGCTCCGCTTGCACTTTCGCCAGCGCCGCTGCGACACGCCGTGCAACAAGATTAGGCTCCCCCAAAACAAATTCGGCCAAGCTAGAAGAACAAGAACCCGCAAGCAGTGGCGTCAACGAGGGTCAAGCGGCACCGAGGCGGCAGCCCGCGACACCCCCCCGGCTCTCGCGTGTCCCGCCACGACTCCCCCCCCCCGTGGCCACGCCGCGACACCCCCTGAGCCCTGCACCCGGGGCGGTCCGCCCCCCGCCCCCCGCGGCGCACTGCCCGCAAGTACTCTCGACACTTGTTATGCAGAAACACCCTAGCGGTTTGGTCTGTCTTAGCACTTTTAACGTGAAACGTTCCTTGGCTAGGTGTTCGGCATTTTGTGAACCCAAAAGCGAAGCCTGGATAAAAGCGTAGCTGCAAGGCTCGACACTGATTGGTTCATGGGTGGGAGAGGAGGTGCGAGTGCTCGACGCTGACTGGCTAACAGGGAGGTCATAGAAGGTGCATATGCCGATACCTGCAACAATCCGCTTGCAGAGCAGAGTATCGCAAGGAACTCTATTTTGATCCAATGCGTTGCAGAAAGCGACCGTGGCTCTTGCAGGAAGCACGGCTGTGTGCGGACAATAGCCCTCTCATTCACAAGCGTGCGCGCGTGCGCTGCAGGGTTATCATCGGCCTTTTCACGGTCGATATAAAGCGGCCCTCACGTTACAAAAATAATACAATTCTACGCTATCTAACACACATAGCATTCATAGGTTCATGAAGCTTCCCGCTCGTTCAACTTCAGTGTACCCCCCAGCCTACTTCCTTTCTCCGATCTCGAGCCGCACCGACACGTTTCTCATCCAGGAAAAGAATAAATAAAACGGTGCAAAAAAAGGGCAGAAAGGCAAGTGCAAGTTGTCATCATGTCCCCTTTTCGGGCCGTCTTATTTATTCCGATCACGAACCACCCTGCCCCGCAACACACCATGTGGGATTCACGTTCCGTGAAAACAAAACGCGGCGCTCTGCAAGGTCGTATCCCCACCGGCGCTTCGAACCACTTTTGTGCACGTGACCCCTCCTCCGCCGAGGACAAGTCAGCAAGTACACTCTGGCTCGCCCACTGCATTACTTTAGAGAGGAAGGGGAGGTATGGCGGAGCGTGCGCACCGTTCTCTGCGTCGAGGTAGGTCTTCCGGTTCCCCTTGGAGCTGTTGGTGAGCTTCTCGGTGAGCTCCATGTGCTTGGTGATCTCCTCCCGGAAGTCGGCGATGGTCCGGCATAGGTCCAGCTCCAAGTCCTCCGGGTCCAGCACGTCCAGGAGCTCCTCCAGCTGGGCCGACGTCGAGTAGTAGAACACCTCGTTGTTCTCCCCTTCTCTGGTTTGAGAAGGAAGAGAGATGGCGACAGGGGAGGTCAGGCGATCACCGAGGATCTTTGAAAGTAGGGTCTCGTCGGTCCCCCTTCTGCAGGTAACGGGTCTTGAGACCCCTCGGTCGGGGACAGGCTAAAAATGCAGTAGATGCTCAGACCCCTCCACGACAAGATATCAGCTCGTGGAGCTGATATCTTGGCAACCGCTTTGAGTATTTTTGTTCCGTTTGTTTCATTATACTCTTTGAACTATGCTACAGCTCATGATATTCTTATTTTTCTAGATTATTTTATTTTTCAATTTATGAGGTTTTTTTTTTGTCTGCATGTCCTTTGTTCCAGTCCAAACCAGGTGACAAAAATTAAAATTAAAAATAATATATGACAAAAATAAAAAAATTTAAAAATGTCATATTTTGTAGGATACATTTGGGAATATTGTCGTTGTGCAACAACCTTTCTATTGTTTTTATTCTGCAGGCTCTCCACAAAGACCGAAACCGAAAAGTTTGATAAATCAAAAAGTAACATAGATAAGAAAGTGATAGTTTGGTTGTATCACCATACAGGCATTACCAGCATATCTGCCAAATTTTATTAGAATCTATTGAAAATCAAAAATGTTTCTGTCGATCCCCCTTCGTCCCTTAAAGGGGCCCTGCAATCATATTTAAGCGTCTACCTTTTTTTGCGGTTTCCACGTCCCTTGGGGTTCGGGCAAGCCAGCGGGCACGGAGAGAGTCACTAAATATCAGTGCGTCATATTTTTAACCGGACGACGCGGAAACCTCCTCCACCGACGAAGAGCGACCCGCGGTACTCGAGCGCGCAAAATGTGACGTCTTAGGTCCTGGGCTTACTACTGGTCAGAGCCGCTAAAAGCTTTTTTTTAGTCGAGATACAAAATATAAGTGTCGCGAACCGTTTCAAATATGTATGAAAGTAGTTTTTGTTCAGTATTTTAGATCAGAAAAGAAACAAATGCAGTTTATAAAGTACGGAAACAAGAAATGACCCGTCGACATACCTGCCACCAAGCACGCGGAAAAAGCGGCGCATATTAGAAAGGGCTAGTGGGATGAGGCGCCGATGAGCGGCGAGCGTAGAAAGGTCCCGGAGCGTACAAAGGCCATTTGGCGGTATGGCAGCGCGAAGTGGCTCCGTCCTTTACTGGTCTTTACCCCGTGTTTGCTGTCGTTTGTGGCCAATGAAGTGTTATGCCGAAATAGTCTTTAATCGCGCAGCAAATGCAATGCGAGTCGCCCTGGCCGCCCGCTTCATACAGCCTATCCAACACACGGTTTAGTGGCGCCCTCTCGAGCTGTCGACACGAAGTGCGGCAGCCGTGAGCGCTCGATGAGCTCACTATACCTCCTCTAGTTCACAGCCACTCAAGCCAGGACCTACGACGTCATGAAAGCGGTTATTTTTTGCTTGTTTTTGTAATTCTAATTTTCCTATAACTTTTAAAATAAAGCGAATTTTGCGAAAAGAAAAGTTTCATTAAGTTACTACGTTCAGTGCGCTTAGGTTCGGTGCAAATTAAAAATCAGTCAAAACGCTGTTGCAGGACCCCTTTAAGCCTAGTCGTCCGGCACTTGGAGCACTTTTTCCTTTAACCCTCGATTTTCTCAGTTAACGGGACACATTTACGACTGAAGCTTGACCCTTCGGTACCCAAATGGAAACCAATCCCAAATGGCTGACTTCAGTTGCCCTCGAAACCTCGCAAGAGCGTGGCCGAAGCGTGGGAGCACTCACACGAAAATCCGGCGGCAGAGGAACCAGTACTTTCGGCCATGGCGGTCGAGCCCCAGGCACTCCTGGCGGCTCAGCAGTCCACCCTTCTCAATGTCCGAGATGCAGTCCGATCACACCGGACACCTGAAACACAAGCAATTGCAACCATAGGTCGTGACCTTCACTGCAATACGGAGCAACTGAAAGGTATAGACTGTCATTCTGCCATTTCTCAGGAATTTCAAACCAAGTTAGCAACGCTCGGTGGTGCGATCACCGGGCTGACTGCACTACTGCATCTGCGAATCACGGAAAAGAAAACAGCAAATCCGGGGGAGTGCTGCGGCATTATATCGGCACTGCTGGTTTCTGCCAACTTGCCAGCCATAAGGTCCCTCCATGCTACCGTAAAATACCGGGCAAGCGCCCACTCAAACTTTGGAGATAATTGCAAAACAAATGGGGATGGGCACTTGTCCGGTCATCAATTTTACATATAAATGTACTGTGCGTATTTCCTCAGATCTTAGAAATTCGGTAATGGGCGCTTAATGCGAAATGGGCAGATGCGCGGTATTCTACGGCAAGTGCCCTCTCTGTACAAGTAACGACGCCCAACAAGAACGACGAAGCATGTTTATGTCAGGAAGAATGTGGCGCCTTGTAGTTCATTCTGCTGCCATGTGCCACCATTTTCTTCCTTAAAAACAGCCACTGCCACACAGTAGGTACTGACGAGTAACTTCGCTACTTACGTATAAACCTGAAAGCAGCTTTGTCGCGGAACTTAATTCCTGCTACTCGCGCTGCATCATCTTAAACAACCAAGTCATCGACCGAAGACAAGACCAGTTTTAAGCCTCTTATGACGTCTTAGGACCAGCTCCGCAGCAGCGCATCTGGTCCTAAGGCGTCACAAACAAAACGGTCTCGCCTCTCTCGGTTCATGCTACTCGGTCTCAAAAGCGTGTGAACGAGCATTTATGGATTAAGAGTATGCCAGAGCATATTTTACATTCAACATGTTTTCCAGTAGTGAGGAGGGACTAGGAATCTAGAACACCAACAAATGTGGTTTGGAGAACCACAAAAACAAGGGTAATGGCGCATTCACACTGGAAGCGGATCCGCGTTCGCAGCGGTTGCGGATGCGGTTGCGCAGCGACCGTTCCAGACACACCCAGAGGCGGTTGGCGGTTGGCGAGAGGCGGTTGGAGGTTTCTCGGCGATCACGCGTGATCTTTGAGAGTTGCGTTTGGCAACCCTGTTTTACAATCCAAAATCCACTTTGATCCACGATCCAAAGCCAAAATTTTGCTATTTTGGCACCCGGAAGATTTTTCTTTGGGATGTTCGCTCGCATCACGAGTTCAGGCAGCGAAAAAAGAGACATGGACCCGCGAAACTCGCCTGTGCTTCCCTGGACTTCGCCCGCAAGCAAAGCCCAGCTAGGCGCGCCTTGCTGACTCCAGAACAGGATGCCCCCGACTTTTTCTTTGAAGCGGACCCTTCCGCATGAATAGCTGACCTTGTTTCGGGAAAGAGGGCCAGTGGCTTCCCTCGTTGTTCGCTCTTATCATTTTCAAGTTGTGAACGGTTGGGGTGGACCGTGGTGTGGGGGAATGTGTTCGGTGCTAGCCGGTCGTGGCTTCGTTGGTGGCGGACTCTCCTCTCGTCACTCGAACGTTGATCGAGTCTACTGTTTGTTTGACATTAGCTCAAATAAACGCCGTATGGATTACCTCTGCATCGTCGGGTACGTACACTTTATTTCTTGAGTATGTTCCATTTATTTATTTTGTTAGTTGTACTCCTTGCGGGTCGAGCTAGCGCAGGTACCCTGCCCGCCCGCGGTATTGCGTTGGCTAAGCAATCAGGCTCACGACGTCTCTATCGGCCTTTGTGGTGGTCATGCACGGTGTTCAAAGCTTTCATTGGTTCACGACTATCTTAGTGGGTACAAAAGCTGACATTTCGGTCGATCAGGGGCGGGTTCCGGCGTTCCACGGGCAGAGACTGGCAAGGCAGCGAGCTTTGGGCACTGGCACCCGGAATAATAACAAACTCTTACCCGAACCAAATCACCGGTGCGAAGCCCGTTAAGATTACTGAGTCAATTCTTTTCGCGGCGGATTCAAGTGACGGACGTGAACATCGGGTTTCTCCGTTGATTTGTCTGCTGCAACGCTAGGACTACAGCGCCTTTGGACGCCTCGCCAGCGACAGAGTGCCATCTTAGTTTTGAAAGACACTGACGTCGCGTCAGCCCGCGTCTCGATTGAGTTGCCGCTTTGCGGTTCATGAAGCGGTTGGGGAGAATTGGTCCCGAAGCGGTTGGCCAAAACGCGCTCAAACCGCTCGATCTCAGCCGCTTTGCGGTTGAAGCCGCGGATCCGCTTGCGCGTTCGCGGATCCGCTTCCAGTGTGAACGCGCCATAACAATATATTTGTCTTTTTGCTCTTTAACCTGGACGTCAAAAAGAATGCCGCTACAAAATCGAAAAGTAATGGAAAAGAAAAAAGGTTATCCGGCGCCAATGAGTTGTCGTGTTCTCAAAGCTGCACATCCACACCTGCGCGAATTCCACCAAAGCATCCCTTTCCCACCGTCTCCACATTTCAGCCGTGTTGTTGAGGCAGTAATTGTCTACGGGGAATTGTTATACTCATGTGCATATTGTTTAGAATGAGTGGCCTCCCCTTTAAGCCAACAGTGTGGTTGGAGCTGCATGCTTGCCGGACCAATCAACCACCTTCTTCCATCTCCTAGCCCCTGCTCTCTGCGCATATGTATGCATGGAGTGGAATCACGTGGCAAAAGATACAGATGACTGGTTCTAACGAGCATGCAGCTTTCACCGGACTCAATTACTCAATTTCTAAGTGAGAGTTAAAAATAAAGGGATAAATTGTTTCTCTTGACCTGCACCACCTGACAATATAACAGGTTTAATCAATTTAAAATAAAAAATGAGGGCCGTAATTGGCCAAAAGTTTTTTTAGTTCTTAAAGCCAATTAAAGAGAAAATAGGGAGGGGCCCAACCTTGGCACCAGACTGTCAGTTTAGGGGAAACGAGTACAGCATGTCCCCCACAAAAAATGTACAGTGCTTTCTTCACCGCAAAAATAAACTATGCATCACCGAACGCTCGTTCTCCACCCAAATGTAGCGCTAGCGGCTCCGAACCAGATGCCAAAGTTTTGGCAGAAACCGTTACCTTATTTAAAAGTACTGTAATATCAAGAGAGATGCCCAAGCCCCGAGAGATAACCCACCCCTATTTTCGGCTTGATTTGCTGTTTTCTCTTGGCCCCAGCCCTGAGAGATAACCCACCCCAATTTTCGGCTTGATTTGCTGTTTTCTCTTAAACACCGAAAAGATCCACTCCTAGTAATCGTAGGTTCCGAAAAAATGATGAGCTCAGCGTAGGTTCGGCTAGTTCACTACGGCGGGATATAGGCAAACATTACTGACTGGGAAGTACTGTCATCTCTGCTTCATTGTCCCTCGCTGCAATAAGTTTGACAAAAAAACATAATCTAAAAATAGTGTTATTTCAACTTCTTTCTTGATTGCACACCGAAAGTTAGCCCGCTCCTTATTTTCGCCCGATTCACACTACGATTTTAGGTGGGCTATCTTTTGGGATATTAGTCGTGGTATTTTTACTGAAAGTGAAGCTAACTCATTAATATTTAGACGGCGCGAAGTGTGCTCTGAAAGATGGCAACCAGTGCTTTCTGTGAAGGGGGCAACTTCGGCAAGTGCAGCTTTACTGCTCACTCGAGCAGTCAAGCTGCACTGCAGTATCAAATGCACCTCAGCAGTATCAAATGCACAAATGCATTATATTATGTATTACGCACACAAACTGGCAGAAAGTGAGACAGTTGAACTCGTGATCTATGAGTCAGCAGAACAAGCTCTCGCTTATGCACCGCCGAGCTGTGGTGCATCATTTATATATATATTTTTTACATTTCTGTTTTTTAAGTAATGCTAGACAGCTGTCCTCGGAGGAACCTACAGTTGACGGAGCAAAGGCAGAAAAACAATTCCAGCTAAAAAACGTTCACAGCAAAATAAAACAAAAGAAAAACGGAAAGTAAGAGCAAGCAATGAACTTGTGCATATCTAGTCAGTGTCTGCCTCAGTGACACATGCATTGTGCTCACTTGTCGCTTGCTCTACACGTCTATGTTTCTTTGTATATTACAACATCACACACTTCAAGAAAACATCAAACGCAACAGAAAGGTGTTGTTTTTTTTCGCACAAGCTACTAAACAATGGTATCAAGAAGCACCCAAAAACTGTTGTACGCTGCACAGTTGCATTTATCAATAAGAAAAACAAAGTCAAACTGGAAACAGAGGACTGGAATGAAAGAATGTGACATCTGAGAATCAGGAGTCACGAACCCTGCAACTATGAGTTGAAGTTTCTTTAGATCAATGCCTTTTCGGTCCTTCAGTGATCCTAAAAATTATGCTATGTAGATTTTAATATTCTTATTAATGAAGATGAACCACAGACTCCTCATTACTTTTAGAATATTTATAGTTTTGTGTCGGTATCACAGGTGATTAAAGAAAGACACTACCCAGAAAAAAAATTCTGCAAAAAACTTTGATTTTAAAAAATTACATATTTACATCCACCAACATCTAGAGAGTATTCCCAGAAATTTTCAATAGTTTACACTGCATAGCTAATTTTTTATAAATTATTTTCTGTCCACCGAAGCTAAAGAAACGGTAAGGTTTGGAGCACTTTCAACGCATTTTTTCTCCGTTCCACTTTTGGTATAAATTCCATTTTAGTCAATCTATCGTTTGATAATGGCAACACAGGGAAGGCTCTTTCTTCACTTTTTGCGGAATGTGGCTATGGAATTTTTTTGTCACTTTACGGATGTCTTTATAAAAAATGTTGACTTTTGTCGAAGACACAGAAGACTACAAAGTTGACCAATTTTGCAGAAGAGAAAATTGATAGAAATAAATGACTTTTTACAAAAAGCTTTCCATAGCTGCACCTCCTAGGCATTCTGCTACACATCTAGCGAACAAAAATCTTGAATATTGTGATAGTTTTCCAACGATAGATTAACTAAACAATGTAGGCGTGTTGCTGATAAAAGCTGCCCAAATTTCCTTCCCACTCAACCGACAGACATGAAATTTTGTTATGCACCCTCTAGCATGACCACCAGCCTACCCTGTAGATTTCATTAATGTTAATCCAAAGGTTCAGAAGTTGACCCTCCTAGGGGGTGTGTCCCCTTAAGAAAAAAAAAAGTGAAGAGGAAGACCCAAGGGGCTGTTTTCTCGCTAAACTAATTCCGACCCGAGTCATAAACATTTTTTTCTTGATTGATAAGATAGATCATTGTTTGATAGATCATTTCTCTCTAAAAAAAATATAGACAAGAATCCCCTAAAGGGAGAGTAAATAATTATTTTTCTTTAACCAGACGTACCACTGACCTTTATATAACAACATAAGGGCCAACAAAGAGAGCTCTGAATACGTGTGCATAATCTTTAAAAAATTTGGGAAGTTCGTAACGTTTGATCACCGTGATGCCAGACATCTATATGCCGTATGAATTTTAAGTAAGAAAGAAGTTTCTTTGCGGCTATCTGTCCAATTGGTCAGGAATATTGCACAATGCTATTTTGCCTTCTCCTCCTGCATTCTTAAATAAACAATATGTGCGAGATTTGTATTGATAACCCTATCACCCAGTGAAGAAGAGAGAAACGAGAGTGCTCAGGTTTGACTTCTGCGTCTCCCTGCCACAACAGGTGACTTTCTATGGCACGACCTTAGTGGCCCCTGAATGTCAATGTATGACGGTAAGTGATGAAGTTACAAACGTTTCTCAAAGCTGCAAAACTAATGGAGTGGACCTCATTCTAGATTCTGAATCAGCCAAAATGGATCAATGCGGGAGCCACGAGAAACCATGGAGTTACTCCGTCACTTTGACCGCTCCTTGGAACAAGAGCGGTCAAAGTGTGTCAAGAGTGTCAATAAAGTATGCATACACCATTCTAATTATTGCCGTGTGCGCACAGCATCTTTGACTACTGGGCTGTGGAAAGCATTCAGAGCATGCGCCGTGCGTCTCTTCTGCAGACTATCAGCGGCGTGTGCGTACAAGCTCCGTGATTCGGCATTTTTGACTGGGTGATAAGTGCTGAAAAGGTGTACAACAAGAGCCAAACCCTGATTGCAAATGCCGCCTCCCTAAAAAAAAAATAAAAAAAAAAACTTATGAGGTTTGTATTTTATTTTCCCCCTCGACTACCAATTGTTTCCTGTACCGAAGCCCCGCCATTTAATGAAGCATAAGAAAAAAAAGGATTAGCTCGTTGGCAACACGTAATCCGCTTAGTTGGGCTTGGTGCAGCTAAGTCGTAAGCCTCAAAAGTAGCCAAACAGGAAATGAGACAACGATGTTGTGACAAATGGCTGCTTTTGTCCTTGGGATCTTGCGTGCGCCTACCGCCATTCTAATGAGACGATTGTGAGCGGGAGAGAACGGTCAGCGGATTCCTCATTGCCAGCAGTATCTCAAACTCCTTTTAAAGGGACGTTTAAAGACCAAGGTTAAAGACCAGGTTTAAGGCCAAATGCACTAGTGCAGTCTTCATTGACAAAGTGATTTCTTCTTTGACTAAAACAGTTAACAACCCATTTGTCAGCTTGAAGCAAGCTTTGTACATACTGTAAACAACTATTTTACGCGGGCTCAATATTTCGCGAATACTGGCAGAAGTACAGTTTTCAGGTATATTTTGCAGGCATGAAATTTTGCAAATCGGGGTGGTGTGCAATGTATTTGTCACCACAGGAAAACATATTCGTTGGATCTATTTTTGGTAAAATTATTCAAGTCACAAAATTCGCAAACTTTAGGTCCTCGCAAAGATTAAGTTGTTTACAGTAGTTCATATACAGTGTGAAGTGATTCTTATGGAAGTAAGTTCTCAGAGGGAACAAAAAATCAGCAGAACCCATCCTTTGGGAATGATTATCTACGTTAATGCGAATAGCATCAAACGGTGCGGAGTTATGCGCGTTAGTCAGGTGGCCGGCACACTCTAGATACGCCAGCCCACTCTTGAGGCGATTCTAAATTTGTTGACACTTTCACAGCCCTGCGCTACGATCTCCGCAGCCCAGCACGTGCGTTTCGTATATCGCTAAGCGCGAAACACATACACTGGCGAAACCGTCCGATCCGGCGTCCGACCGCGCAATGCCGACGGTCGGAGGCGAGGTTTTGACGCTCTCCGGTGCTACGAAGACCCTCTCCCCCCAAGGTCATTCCGGCAGTCCGCACGTCGGATCCGGATAGTGTTCGTCGTACATGTTTCGCGCTTTAACAGCGAGCAAAGCCACGCGCCATACGCACAAACACTCAAAATGGTACCGACCAGACTTTCTGGCGTCTCAGCTAGTCTCAACCAACGGTACTCTAAACGGTTGTTTATATCTTTACCATAGGACGGGCTTTACAGCGCTGTCACAGCTACCGGTGCGCGCTGCGTTCCATGCACGAGGGCTCATTCCACTCTCGTGAGGCTGAGCACGGCCGCTACATCACCCTCTCCCGAGCGCGGGAGAGGGTGAGCTACCCGGCCGTGCTCAGCCTCACGAGGCGGAATGAGCCCTCGTGCATGGGCAGCTGCGCGCACCGGCTAGCTCTTGACAGCGCCGTAAAGCGCGTCCTATGGTAAAGATATAAACAACCGTTTAGAGTGCGTTGAATGACTGCCTTCATAGCTCTGTGGTTAGCGCGTCTGCCTGCTGATTAAAGGGTCAACGGTTCGAATCCCAGCCGGCGCCGGTCTTTTTTATTTATTTATCGACCCGCGGCGTAAGAGGTTAGATAGCCAGATAGATAGATAGATAGATACATAGACGAAAAGTGCGTGAAGAATCCAAAGAATGCTATTCGCATTAAAAAAAAACCAATACTGATTTTTGCATTTCAAATGTGTATGCTTCAGTAAAATAACCAGTAACAAGTCTTGTAGCCCACTTCAGAAGTTCTGCATGGCACTGTGGAAGCAATGGGCCGGAGGAAGAGGAAACTCTCTTTCATAAAAATTTTGAGGGACAAGCTAATTCCCGATGGGCACAAAAGCGATGCCTGGAACATGCAAAGGAAAGTCCGGGAAAGAACACTCCTCCTTCCTGCTTGCGTTACTGATAACTGCTTGTGTTACTGATAACTGCTTGAGTTACTGATGGCTGCTTGCATTACTGATGACTGCTTGTATTACTGATGACCGCTTGCGTTACTGACAACTGCTTGTGTTACTGATGACTGCTTCTATTACTGATAACTGCTTGCATTACTTATGTCTACTTGCATTACTGATGACTACTTGCATTACTGATTATAGCTTGCATTACTGATTATAGCTTAATTCACCAGATAAAAGGGGGAAGTCAATAACACACTGCAAAGAAGCCAGATGTTTCGGTCACAGTTCTTGAGGTGAGAACGACTCTAGTTTCAATCGACAGACACTTTTCCTTTTGGTGTTCGACTGGTGCAGTGACATAACATGGCATCAGTCTAATTTTTACCAAGCAGCCAGCAAAAATCAGAAGCATGTTCCGGACCTCTAGAACTGCATTTACCAGCAAAGAGGAAGTGATTGAAATGCTGGTCAATGCTTAGATGAAGTTGTGTGACTCTGATGTTATCACCCTTTGTCCAAGCTTTGTCAAATACATTCAAAACACAGGGAGATCGGTGACCGAGCATGTCACCGCACCGCAGCCTGAAACATGACGAGCGAAAGCTCTCGCTGCAGGACCTGAGAATTCTGGGTTCAATCCCGACCCCTGCCCGTTTCGATCTGGATGAGCCTCGTACCGGCATGCCACCGTGAATCACCACTGCGCAACTTATGTTAAAGGGGCCCTGCAATCATATTTAAGCGTCTACCTTTTTGCGGTTTCCACGTCTCTTGGGGTTCGGGCAAGCCAGCGGGCACGGAGAGAGTCACTAAATATCAGTGCGTCATATTTTAACCGGACGACGCGGAAACCTCCTCCACCGACGAGAGCGACCCGCGGTGCCGAAGCGCGCAAAATGTGACGTCTTAGGTCCTGGGCTTACTACTGGTCAGAGCCGCTAAAAGCTTTTTTTAGTCGAGATACAAAATATAAGTGTCGCGAACCGTTTCAAATATGTATGAAAGTAGTTTTTGTTCAGTATTTTAGATCAGAAAAGAAACAAATGCAGTTTATAAAGTACGGAAACAAGAAATGACCCGTCGACATACCCGCCACCAAGCAGCGGAAAAAGCGGCGCATATTAGAAAGGGCTAGTGGGATGAGGCGCCGATGAACGGCGAGCGTAGAAAGGTCCCGGAGCGTACAAAGGCCATTTGGCGGTATGGCAGCGCGAAGTGGCTCCCGTCCTGTACTGGTCTTTGACCCCGTGTTTGCTGTCGTTTGTGGCCAATGAAGTGTTATGCCGAAATAGTCTTTAATCGCGCAGCAAATGCAATGCGAGTCGCCCTGGCCGCCCGCTTCATACAGCCTATCCAACACACGGTTTAGTGGCGCCCTCTCGAGCCGTCGACACGAAGTGCGGCAGCCGTGAGCGCTCGATGAGCTCACTATACCTCCTCTAGTTCACGGCCACTCAAGCCAGGACCTACGACGTCATGAAAGCGGTTATTTTTGCTTGTTTTTGTAATTCTAATTTTCCTATAACTTTTAAAATAAAGCGAATTTTGCGAAAAGAAAAGTTTCATTAAGTTACTACGTTCAGTGCGCTTAGGTTCGGTGCAAATTAAAAATCAGTCAAAACGCTGTTGCAGGACCCCTTTAAGGGGGCACTAAACCACTTTCTGGTTGGGATAGTCTATCTATGGTCATAACTTAACCTATGGGCTCTAAGCTCCCTTAAAAACCGAACATAACGTTCATGCATGCCCGATTTCTCTGGTATCAAAGATCAATTACCTTGGAACCTTTGCTGACACCAGATGGCGCCACTGAACAAAGAACATTGTACGATTGATTACCTCGCCATCGGACGAGGTAATTATTCTTTGATACAGATTTTAATATAGAAATTGGCCGTGTTGGCGATGTTTGGTTTTAGGTTAGGTTAGGTTAAATTAGGTTTAGATTGAGCAATAAATAGACTATCGAAGAAAATGGTTTAGTGTCCCTTTAAACACCCCAGGCTAGTTTTGTTGAGATGTCAAAACTTAGGTGTCATCTCTTTGCTCTTCTATCTGAATATAAAAAAAAAAAAGTTAAAAATTGTTTTTAGTATTACACGAGCTGAAGAGCCACTGACAAACAAGGGATGCATCTTGCCAGACTTCGTAAGTTATCTCTCACAGTTGCAAGTATGGAAAAGAAAGAGGCACATCAGCAATCTGAGCAGGATAAGTCGCAAGAACCGAACCACTGAGCTGACCTAAGGAGAGCGATAAGCCAAAGGTGGGTTGAGCCGTTCTAAGCCTTTGCCACCATATCCAAAACATCTAAAAAAATGAAGGTTCAACCTTTATCTGGTCTAGCCTGTGATAAGGGCCTGGGCTCCAGCAAGACTGCAACTGCGTTAAGCAGTAAGGAAGTTTAGCCGAAGACTTCCAACAAAACACAAAAAAGAAAACGAGGAGGAAGAGATGCTGTTGTGTGCGGCACTAATTTTTGCGAGGTTAGTTATGATTTCTTACGGAAGTGGGATACAATCAAGACAGTCAGACCAGCAATTATTTGTTTCAGAATACAAAATGTTTTTGTGTACGGTTTTCCAAAAATAGAACTCAGATTTATATAATGTGCTAGTGAAGCACCACCTCTTTTTTTTCTTATGAGTTTACAAGTGCCTTAAGAAAATGCCCAAGCCTCTTGGCTGCTTGCGGGACTAACAGTGTGCAAATAAGTAGCATCTACAGAATGTGCCAAGGAATATTTATAACTGCTCACTCCAAATGGTTCATAGGATTGCACAGAAAGAAAAGCCTACTCCTTTGAAACCTTGCCAATTAAACCTGGTCTGTTCAACCCTAAGATGATTAGCTAAAAAGCTTCCTAAAATTATGCAATGGATGTATGACTTGCTAGATTCGTCATCAGTAAACCAAAGTGTCTACTTTCCAAACAAGTCTAATAGCTAGAGAAAAAAATTCAACCCTGACATAAGGGAGAGGCAGTGGTTCAATGAAAAATACAGATAGTAGGACGTCTTCACATATTATCATAAGCGTGAGCTGTGGTAAAGCAACTTATTGCCCGCCATCGACAACAGTTTTGATGGTGCGAAAGCAATCTGACAGACGCCCACTGCAAGCACGCACTTAGTCACAGGGTACGAAGCTATGGCCGCCAGTGAATACCTCCTATAGACCTTTGCATCTCGGTGGTTACCCTACCAATGGATAGAGGGCACTGGCACACTCGCTGCCATTGGATGGCTTCGATTTAATCGGTTTCGGTATCAGCACACTAATGGCAGGTTCCATGTCATTTTCGCTTAACGTTTTGAAACAAGTATGTGTTTGTTGTAGCACTACAACCAGTACAACAGTGGTACCTTTGAAAACTATGAAGTAGTTGCGAGACATAATTGCATATTTCTTTATGGACACTTTATGATGCATCTGGTCATCTTTATCGTTAATTTCGGTCAGGTTCGGCGGCGAAACGACTTGGCTGATGCACGGGGAGGATTCTGTCATCTACAGCCTTACTCGCCAACTTAAGTTTCCAGAAAAATGAACTATTGAATAGACTAATGCATAGATGCATAGCAAAAAAGATAGCAAAGAAGATATTAAGTCGAGTCCACTGCACACTGTTTGATTTTTGTGGACACAACCTCTGGAGAACTTCAGAGACTGGAAAAGTCTCCATTAATAATGCAAAGAATCTAAAAAAGAACTGATAATGTCTCAGGCCAGTGACTTTGAAGAAATAAAGTACTCGAGAAATATTTTGAAGGTCCATCCTAGGCCGGGTGGGAAATTCTTTTAACTATCCGCCCTGCAAATGTATTAATGACCAACGTTTCATAATGTTGGCGTCCGGGAATAAACAAGTTGCTTTACATGCACGACACACTCAGGATATCAGATGAGCAACAGCTTTGTCAAGTGAAGACTGGCATTGGCCTCGCGTAAATTTGCCAAATGGAACTAAAGGGCGCCAGAGAAGCGACCTCCGTCAAGTTTGGCTGAATTCGAGTGGTGGCACTGCTTCATGAATGTGCTCTGTACATTTCGGTGTCACCAGCCATTTAAAGTAGGTCGCTGTCCGGCTTCGACAACGCCGCACTTGGGCGATTTTCATGCAGGTGGCTTTCTTTCGGCATCACACATTGCGGGCACCACAGTCGGTGACAGGTAAAACTAAAGTGGAAGCTTCTCCCACCTCTTTCGATACTGGAGAGGAGATCGCCTCCTCTCCAGCGTTCACTCTGCTAACGTGGAAAGAGGGGGAGGAGTCTCCACTTCACTCTCAACCCGTCTCTCTCAAGCTGTCTGTGAGATTTTTTACCGGGGTAGTCCCGACTTTTGTTTAGTTAATAACTGAAATAAATTAACTGAATTGTATGTCTTAAGAAATGTGCTACAGCACTTGAATGGTTGCGAACATGGGACTTAGCACGGTGTACGGTTTCTTTAAATTTATAAATGAACAGATCAAGCAAATGTGTATATCGCAATAACGATTAAGAGCGCCTAAGGAATATTTTGGTGTAATGCTACGAACAAACAAATTACCTGATGATGATGTTACCATTATTACTAAGATCAGATAAAAGGCAAGTTCAGCTTTCATTACCTATCTCCACGAGTTTCCCCAAAGAACCACAAGCAACTGTTTTCGATTTTTATTGAAGGCAAAACACTATGCTTTTAGAAAACACACATGGTTGCTCATTTCAGTTGACTATTTTTTGTCAAATTTCTTGAGATCTTAAAAAGCCTCTGACACGCCAAAAAAAAAAAAATTGTTTTTTCATGCTAGGCGTTGAAATGGCATATCAGGACATTACAAAAAATATTGTTTCACTATAGAGCTGCGTAGTTTTTTTATAAAAAATAGAAATACGAGGCCCAATTCAAAGTTCCCGCCATGCACTGTGACGTAACAGTGTACCGCAAGGTGTCGGGGCGGTCAGAAGGTAGGCATCGCCGGAAGTCACGTGAGTTGTATCACTCCTCGTGCTTACCGCGAGCGCGTGTAATATTTTTTTAAAATATTTTTGTTATTCTCCGCACTTCCACGAGCGATCGAAGCAGACAAGGTTTCTTTTATTTGCCTTTCATCGCTTAATGTTGCTGTAAAGGTAGAAGAACCGGAGTCAGTGAATTGACGTGATCAACTACAATGCCTAGAAGGTGCTGTGTGAGGGTCTGTCCCGGTATTTCAGCAACTGAAGAAGAAATCACACTGCATGCATTTCCGAGAGACATACATCGGCCGCATGTGCACCTAGTAAACAAGTTCTACTCATGTTCTAGACAAAATACGTACGTTGTGCTCGACGTTTACTTGTACTTGGTACACAAACCAGTTCGTATTCTTTAGACGGCAGGCATCTTTAGCCTGGAGAGTATCCGATGATTCAACGACCTCGATGTCTGAACCTTCAGCAATGCGATCGGGCGTGTCGTATGCTAGCAATCCTAATTTCTGCGAGCATTCTAAAAATTTTTTTTTCAAAACTTGATAGCTTGTTTTGCGCCCAGTATAGCTCTGCATCATCAGACTAACGGCATGCACTCGTACACTGGCTTGTTGTACTCGCAACGCTTTCATCAATGTCCTCCATCACGTCGATCCACTGACTCTTCGTCCTCAAATTTTACAGCACGCAAACTAACCAACGGTGCAGCGGTAAAGAGCTAGTGGAACTGAAACTTCGTTTTCTACAATCGCTCGTACAAAGAGCAGAAAAGAAAAAAAAAATCTTAGGCACGGTCGCGGAGAGCACGAGGAGGGAAACTCACGTGACTTCCGGTGAACCCACTTTTAGTGACGTAGGTCGATGCTTCCCTTCTGACCGCCCCGACACCTTGCGGTACACTGTTACGTCACAGTGCACGGCGGGAACTTTGAATTGGGCCTCGTATTTCTATTTTTTATAAAAAAACTACGCAACTCTATAGTGAAACAATATTTTTTGTAATGTCCTGATATGCCATTTCAACGCTTAGCATGAAAAAAAAAATAATTTTTTTTGGCGTGTCAGAGGCCTTTTAAATGCACAAACATAATAGACATTATTTCGATTGTACTATCACATTATTTCGAATGTACTATCGTGGACTCTGTTAGCTTCAACACGCCAGCGGTGACCATCTCGTGCCCCCAGCGCTACATAGCAAGTGCCGTCCGAAACTCCGCGCATGTGCCATGTGGTGGACTCGCCTTCCCGCCTGGGAGCATACCCTAGCTTTGTCGTCTGCTAGGCATAGAGCTTTGCTGAACATGGTTTCCTGGGCGCCTCTTTTAGGCACAGATCGACTATCAGCCATCTCTGCTTGTCTGATATCCTCGCCATAGCGAACTGGTCTTGAACTCATTCTAGACAGGCGTTGTTCATTGGGGCAGATTGCACAAGCACTGCCTGCTTCAACAATACGTGTTTGCGAACCAGTATGAGTGCAGCAGGTGTGATGCAGAAATAGACCATTAACTCCAAGTTTGTCCGAGAGAAAAAAAGTAATCTACCGTGACATATACAATTAGTGGCGATGATTATCATTAGCCTGGCGGACGCATATCCGTGAGTCAGGGAATCAACCAACCGTGGGCGCTTCTTAAACGGTGGTTCGCTGAACACGAAACCGTGTTCAGCGAACATTATCAAGCGCTGTGGTGTTGCCTGCTTTGCACTAGCAGACAACGAAGCGAGGGTGTGCTCGCAGGAGGGAAGAGCGAGACCGCCACACAGTGCATGCACGGAGTTTCCGACACCACCCGCTATGCGGCGCTCGGGAGTACAGGGCAGCCGCTGCTCGTGTGTTAGAGCTAACAGAGTCCGCGATAGCACTGCCACTATCACTAAGCAAACTTGAGTTGTCACAAGTCATTGGGCTACCAACCCTTGTGCCGACTCAGTCATCTATGCAATCAATGTGCGCCATTCTTGCACCTTCTCTATCCTCGCACACACTCGGTACGCCGAAGAGGAGGTTGGGCACCTAATGATGGCACACAATAGCATTGGACGACACTTTACAAGGGCGAGAAACGCGGTGTAACGCGACAAAGAACACGAATACAACGCCTTTGCTAAGGCGCGGAGGGGAGCAGAGCGACGAGTTAGAGCAGCCCTATGGCGGACACGTCATGTCATTCCAAGATGGCAGTGCCCATGCGATGGAGGGTGAGAAGGTCTATGGCTCCCAAAGCTTTGTAAAGAGAGGCCCTGTTTGAAGAACCTGTGTGTAAACTATGATCGGGACTCCTGTTGAATCCCTCCCTTGAAAGCCGAGGTAGCTTCATGGCAACCCATCTAGTCACTCCAAGATTGCCTACCTGCTGAGACTGCATGTGGTTTCCCACACCGATTCACTGAGGAAGCTAATAAGCCACACTGATGCTGGTTTTTCTTCTACGTAGATACAACATGCCACCTGGAAGTGACCGGCTCTTGATATTCTTCGAATCGAGCGTCTTAGGATGTGCCCGCAACACTACTTATGAATCGGCAGGATGCAGGACAACCAGTGTGAGCTCCAAACGACGACAGCGAGGAACAAGGGAAGCTAAACGACACAAACACATGCTAAATTAAGTTTCAAGGCTATCTTTGCTTCTATACGTGATTATAGACAAGAACAGTGATTTGCTAACCAAGACACGCCCTCGCAAAATTGGCGGTTTTGCCGGATATAACTAGCGAGCTTTTTCGCCCGTCTCTACTTTTTTTCGTAGTTGTTGCATCTGTGTTGTCTCATTTCTTCCCATTCCCTAGTCTCGGGTACCGCGCACAACTGCCTATTTGTCCCAACGTGAACCATGATGAGCCTCGTCTGTTTTGCCCCTTCTCCACTTTACCACAGCTTCGTGTTTTAGCAATGTGAGATGATGTAACACAGAAATCAACCAAGTATGCTTAATTTATAGGGCAACAACTACAGCAGACAGCACAATGTCCCCACCGGTGTGCCCTGTCGTCTGCTACCGGACTACCACAGGACAGAACACGGTCTCGTCTGGCCCTGTCAGACCCGTGGTCTGCTAGAATGAGCTCCCAATGGCCACACAGAAAAGGCTCTCACCTGATTGGACTGGCAAACAGTGCAGATCCAGTCTTCGGTGGGCACGTCAGTCAGGGAGGGTCCAGACAGGCCAGATGGAATACAGCCGGACAAGTCTCGCAGCAAAGCAGGTCTCCGAGCTTGTGACAGACGCGGCAGTGGTCGTCGTGTTTGGCGACGCCTTCGCTGGTGATGTCTTCCCGGGCCTGCGCCGTCGTCAGGAACTGGTCGCAGAGAAACTCGAGCACGTTCAGCTTGCTCGCCACCGTCGTGAAGGGGTACTCGCAACGCTCCAGCGCCGACAGCATAGACCTGAAATCGGGATCGCTTCCGAGATACATTCGAAGCACGGCGGGCCAAGTCACCGCATCCACCATGTACAGGTGCACGTTGATGCTGTCTTTGAGGTCCTGTGGGCCGAACTGCGTGCCTGCCGCTTCTTCCTCGCGCAGGATCGCGCGGAGGAGC
Organism: Ixodes ricinus; assembly: GCA_037355805.1. NCBI lineage: Eukaryota > Metazoa > Arthropoda > Arachnida > Ixodida > Ixodidae > Ixodes > Ixodes ricinus. Next base: position 137,215 of record JAZHYW010055074.1, on the reverse strand, counting down.
GCGATGTGGGCCTCGGAGAGAAGCGCAGACTGCTCGTCGGACATGAGCGCCACGCAAAAGTCCTCGAAACGGAACGGCGTGAGCCTCAAAATGTTGCGGAAGTGCCTCAGGGACTCGTAGATGCTCAGCGCCCGCATGATGTGACAGGTCGGCAGGATGAGGTCTTCGGACGACTTCGGGAGTGCCAGCGGAGGGATCTCGCGCTCCTGCAGAAACACTGGGCTGTGCGGCCGCCGCGTCCATTTGCGCTTGGCCGGGGTCGAGCTCGAGATGGTGCTGTAGCTGCTCTGAGAGTACACGCTGGCGTCGTCGGACTCGTAGCTGGCCACGGACTCACGCTCCTCGTCGTCGTCGTCTTCAGCGCCGCGCTGGTAGTCGCTCTCGTCAGCGCTCGACGGAGCCTCAAAGTCATTGTCTTCTTCGTCGCCCAGGACGCTCTGAATGAAAGTACGCACCTTCTGCGATTTTTCGCGGAGTCTCTGCCGGAGCTGGGGTTGCACCGCGGGGCCATCGTAGGGCCGCAGTTGAAGTCCCACGCGCGAGCCTTGGGCACCGGAACCAGCGTACAGGTAGCGAGGCTTCTTCAGCAAGCTAGGCCTATGCGAGAGTACGGCCGATTTGGGGGTCGCCCCCGACCCCGCCGTCCGCGCGACGACATCGCGGTCGGTTCGAGATCTTCCCTTGCGGTCTAGAGAATCCCCTCAGCGCCAGCACACGACGCCGAATTTTACCTGGGGCCTCTCACTTCCCTGGAAACAGTCCATGTTGCTACACTTTGCGGGCGGCCATGATCGCCGTTGAGGTCACGTGACCTATCCATTGACAACGTTGCTTCGCCGTCTCTTCATTTGCTGGCGGCCACTCGGTCCGATGCAGCGGGCGACGCGGCGGAAAAAAACATGCGAAATAAACTACACCGTTTTTCCGTCGGCGAGGCGAAAGGAGCCACACACAGGTCCGAAATCGCCGAAACGATGCCCGGACGAAGCTCTGTTGTTCGACATATTGCGTTACCCCCTCTCGGAGAAACGGAGGCTTCTGATTGGTTAAGGCGCCCAGCCGCCATAACCGTTTCAAAACGGCCAAGCCTTTTAAAAAAGCTGCAAAGTGCTACGAGGCCTTTAATTTCGCTTCAGGGCGACGCAGCGGGACGGCGTCCTTTAATTTGCCTGGTCGCATCCCGAAAGCGAAAGGTATCAGCCATAATAAAGCGATCCTTCTGTTATCCAAAAATAATGGCCATCTGGACCAATCAGCGACGTGCGTCCCTAAACGAGCGGGAAAACTTACGCCATCTGTCGAAGCGTCGGCAAACCTTTTTTCTCACGATGGCTGCTGTTCCGTCTGCTGCGTCGGCTGTTGAACACGCTCGCGGCCACATGTATCGTGTCGAACCGATTTACGGCGAAACTGGCCCGATAGAGCTGCCGAATTGTATGTATAAAGTCGACTCCGTCTACTGCGAAGCGGACACAAGCGGCATTTCCAGGCCGGAGGTAATTTAAAAGCACCATACAGCTTAAATTTGGCGTTGTCCACCGACCGTTTACGCAGTTCACGTGTCGATGTCATCGCTACCGGTACTTTCGCTCCAAATCGTCTTATCGGAGGTTTTTAAACGCTCTGCACAAACTCTTGCATAAACTGCGAGGGAGGTGGAGAAGCGAATGGGGCCTCAGCCAACCTCAGCTGGGGAACATAAATTGTCTAAATATAACCACGCATTTATGTGTGTGTGTGTTTTTGCTTTTAGAAGGAGGCATTCACCCTTGCTGTGGGGTCGCTGGGGAAATCGAGGGACCGCTAGCCTGATCGTGTTTTCTCAGCAAGGGTGGGTGGTGTGCTCGTTAGTTTCTTGACTTGGTTGCACATTATCGCTATCATTTAGCTCTTAATTGTATTCTGGAAGGAGAATGCGGTAATGCTTAGGGGGGATGTTGGCGGGCTAAAATGCAGGCGGCTGGAGCAGACACGCGACATCTTCGTCAGCAAGGCTGATAATCTGTTTCTTCCTCTCCCTCGCTGTCTTTCCAACGTGAAAAAAAATGACTTTTTTTTCTTTTGTATGAACTGCGACATGACATCGATCAACTGGCTCTTGTCCGCTTAAGGTCTCTATCTGACAAAGAAGAATAATAATAATTTCTCTTATTGTAGTACAGAGGGGTCCAGAATTACTAGGTGCAAAAAGCAACATTCGAGGGATACTGGACAGGTTTGTACTGCAGCCATCAGAATCGAAGGGATCCGAAAGACAGAAGCTAAAGCTACAGATCAAGTTTCCTGCGGAAAATGACCTCTGTCTATAATCCAACTACAGCCTAGAGGTCTCAGTCTGAAACTTTACTACTGCCTAAAGATCTCAGCCCACAACTCCATTGCTGCCTGTTGATCTCAGTCTACAATATCCTACTACCGCCCAACCCCTACTCGAAAAACAAAGATAAAAAGTGCGGCAAATGGCAGACAGCTAGCAGGCACACATGCATAGGGGTTGTAACCTTTCCGCCTAGCCTTGCACGCTGTCGTATAAGCACCAATCTCTCGTGAAAATAAATTACAGTTCATTTTCCAGCTTGTATTGATCAGGGAGACGAGTAAGGGTGAGAGGCTGTCCGAAAGTTGCATCGTGTTCTCCCATTCTGTCCTTCTTTATTCCCAGTAGTAATGAATGGTTGCTCTATGTTCTGACGGGGTTCCCCGTGTCTTCAGATGCAGACCGGCGTCGATGCAGAGCTGATTCAGCAGCTCGAGGCGAGGCAGGAACAGCTGCTGAAGAAGCTAGAATCTCTGCACTCCGTGGTGCAGAAGACAAGGGAAATCTTGAACATCAGCACGGCAAAAGGGACGCCAAGCACCGGACAGATCTCTGCAAGCTCGGTCTCTGCTTTGGTAAGGGGTCATGGATAGTCAAAAACTGCATTGTTCATAAATAAAAACCTTTATGTTTTTTGTTTTTTTTGTGTGAGCAAGGTTTATGAAGGTTACATTTGACTCATGAAAGGGTCATCATGGTCTTCTGACGAGCAAGCTTTATATAGGCCCATTGTTACCTTTTTGTGAACAAGGTTCATGAAGGTCACATTTGGTTCATGAAAGCCATCATGGTCTTTTGATGAGCAGGCTTAATAAAGGCCCATTGTGACCTTAGGTTGTTGCCTTTTTATTAACAGAGTTCATACAAGATTGTGTTCAATTCATGCTTTCCTAACCATAAAAAAATGCCTGTTTTGTTAAAAAAAAAAGAAAATTTTCTTGGGAAATTTTTAGGTTTACGATACAGTGCCACACATAGAAATGAAACTAAAAAGATGGGCTTTTTAACGATGCAAACATAAAAGCAGAGACTTGAATTCTAATGCAATATTTAATTCGTCAGACAATTGTTTTCTAAAAATTGCTCCCAGCTAAGTAAAGATATAACTATATATTTAAAAAAAGTGAAATATATTAAATGCATAATGGGGATATATGCCAAAAAAACGAGGACAAGAAGACGAGTGGCGCACAGGACAGGGCGTAACTTTCAACTGAAATTTATTAGAACACACACAAAAATGGTAAAACTGCACATCCCAGTTGAAAATTCCCATTAAGTGGAATTTTCCAATTGGAATTTTCCTATTTGTACCAATTGGGTTTTTGGACAACCATTTGGTCACTGCCAATGGGAACCATTTGGAACCCATTGAGGTTCCAACTGGGAAAATAATTCCAATTGGTGAGACCCATTGGCTAGTGTGCTTCCAGTTGAAACCCACTAAAATCAATTGGTTCCAGTTAAAACCAGCTAGAATTCCAATCGCATTTAATGGAAATTTTTAGCTGGGATGCTCAAAGACTATACAGTTAGATTGAAAACCCGAAGAAGCCGGACGACACTGATGAGTGACAGGGGCCTGGCTGATAAAGAAATGTTCCCTATCGGAAAAGACTAAAGAAGGAGCGCTGGCACAGACAGTCGGCCCATGTTATTTTATCATGAAGGCTTCATGCTTCATGCTCCTCACAATGTTAGTTCCATGAAATTTTGGGTGGGATTGGCATCTATCACAGTGTACAGCCAAGTGGCCAGACAGGGATTGCCTAGGGGCAGCTGAGTGATCTCTAATTCTATCATCGATGCACCACCCCGTCTGACCCACGTACACTCTCCGGCATGACAAAGGAGTTTCATATATGACCCTATGGTGCACTCGCAGAACTTTGTAGCATGACGCTTGCTACACGCTACTGCTGTCTGTCCTGACTCCTGTTTCTTTATTATTGTTTAGCATACCGTAGAATACCGTGCGTCCGCCCATTCCACATTAAACGCCCATACCCAAATTTGTAAGATCTGAGAAAATATGCACAGTACATTTATTTGTAAAATTGATGACTGGACAAGCGCCCATCCCCATTTTTTCGTGATTATCTCTAAATTTTGAGTGGGCACTTGTCCGGTATTTTACGATAACATGGAAAGCTTGTTCGGGCGGAGAAAACAACAGGAATGCGAAACCAAATCGCCACCTTTTTCAAGTTGTGAGTTGCCTTATGCACATAGGGCAGGACAACAGGTCTGCCCTCCCTCCTCGCCTTGTCAGCTTGTTCTCCCCTACTGAGTTTTTTCAGCTTTTTTTTTTACCAAAACCTCTGAAACATCACAGCAATGAAAAATCAAAATGTTTTTCATTTACACAACAAAGAACTGTGCAAAAGATTTCAGCTCGAAAAAAGTTTTTGATTTACCATAAATCAAGTCAATCCTCTTGACTCACCTGCCATTGGGCTAAGAAGCTTCTGAGTGTGGTTAAGCACAGGTCACCAGAACTGAACTATGATGACCTGCCTTCATTATCAGACTCACCACTGCTATCGAAGTCCAAAAAATCGGCAAAGGATTTGTGAGAATCGCCGTGCTTGCGAGTGTATGCCGGACCCGTGGAAGCGGCAATAGCTGTCACGAACGGCGATGCACTGTCGGTTTCTTGCACGTCATAAAAATTGCTCCCATGCAAAAAGAAAACAAACTGTAACGAAGTAGAGAGCTGGGCTGCTTGATAGAAGTTGAACATGGTGAAGGTGTAACAGTGCGTAACGATCAGGACTAAGAGAAGAAACACACGGCACAGGACGAGCACCGACTCATAACTAATTGTTTAAAGGGACTCTGACAGGGTGTTTATGTTCGCCGAGGTTTTTATTTGTACATGACGTTTGAGAGCCCAACTACCCAGAACACAATTTGCGGCTCGAAATTTGTTTTCTTCCCGCCCGAAAACCGCGGAGCAAGGACAAAGTTGTAGGTCATTATAGGCACACACTCATTATTCAAGATAGAAGAAAAATACGATACCCATTTTTGTGGCTTCTAAAAAACAGCAAACACTCTCCTCCTCTATATTTCTTCTTCCTCCCCAGTCCAGTTTCGATATTGAGGGGTTTCTTTTTGTTTACTTTATTAAAAATGTATGTGACGCTGTACCAAAATATTGATAGGGTAGTCTTCTGATGCTATAATAGATTGCCTGACTAAAATAAAAAAATGTTGGGGGTGTTAGTATCCTATTAATAGTGAAAACAGGAAAACATAAAAGGCACACTCAACCACGCATGCACCACCCAAACTGTCTCGTCACAAAATGCTTCATCTATCAACGCATCACTAGCCTTCCATTCATAGTCAAAAAAAGCATTTCTTTTTCCGATAACGCCACCGACGGCTTGCTGACACATTGCGCTCCGTAATTAACGATGTGGAAGGCCTCTATCATTTCTCTCATCACCTTATCTCGGTGCCTTCCTAACGTAGCCACTGTTGTCACTGAACCCACAACCGTTGACACGCATCTCAGACTGTGCTTCTCAAGAATATTTTGGCGATGCAGTGTAATAATGTTTGGGCCTTAGTAGAGAAGCATGTGCTCTGTATGAACAGGTTTGAGGCTCTGTCTGGTGCATGGATGGACAGATGGTGTTGGCTATACATTATGTATCGGATGGTAGCTTGCATCCACCTTTTAAATGTTGCTCTAAATTCCGTCTCTCGTTAAATAATCTACCCCATCAATTTTGTGTACTATTATCACGCTTCTCTAGACTTTCTTCACTAGTCTTCTAACCTTATCTTTATGATCATAATCTTTTTCTCCTTTTTTCCATCCTTGCCAGCAAAACCCAGCACTCCTGCCAAATTCATTACCCCTTAAGGCAGGGCAGGGCAAAGCCCCGTGCCCTTCAGGACCAATGGCTCTAGCATCTTGCTCTCACTATGGCATACGGCACATAATGTGTGTAGATGTGCAGTCGGTGGCGCAGTTTAGTGTTGAGCTGTCATGTCTGTTGTACCATATGAAAGAATTTCTCCACTTTGTCTAATCCGGTTTATGCCAAAGGTGCAACTAGGTAATGAACGCGGCCGTCCGAGATCTCGGCCCATGCGCCTTCACGATTGAGGAGACCAAAATGAGAGTTGTCAATATCTCACATGTGTAAGTGACTTTTGTTGAAATCAGGAAGCATCACTGACATCTTCCTTGCAACATTTGTTTTGACTAAACGGTGCCACTGGAAGACAACCAAGGTGATTGACATTTTCGGCCTCTCATGTTTTTGGTTACATTGAATATGCCGCAACCTTAAACAAAATGTGATTTTTTTTTGTTCCATAAAAACAGGCTCAGCACGTTGCTGAGTCTTTAGAGAATAGTGACTTTTCTTCTTAATTCTCGGTCGGGTCCAAACAAAACGTGCGTCGACCAACTAATTGCAAGCCTCCAGGAAATTACACTTACTACTGTAGACTGCTCACCAAACTTGTCCGAGACACTCAAACTCTGTCTTATCTTGTGGGAGCGCTGTCCCGGTGGCAGCCAAAGAACTGCTTTACGGCATAGTGCTCAGTGGATCAGCCTGAGCAGGGGAGGCCGCTTGCTGGACCAAGGACACCGCAGCAATGTTGCTAATTGGCTAATCTATACTCGTCGCCTCTTTTTCTTGCGGAGATGCATAGGTGTATGTTGAAACAGTGGTTGGTGGGATGATACAGTAAGCATTCAACGTTTCTACAAAATGAGGAGAAAAGCGGAGATTGCCTCGCAGACGAAATTGCTGCGTTGTCCACGGTCCAGCAGCGATTTTGCGGCTTTCAGTTAGCTCCCCTGGTTTAACTGTTCCATTGAGCGCTATCCCGTGGGCCAGTTCTTCGTCTGCCACTGGGATAGCGCTCCCAAGAGCTAAGAGAACTGGACAAGATCGGCGAGTGCCGCACAAACATTCTAGGCAATGGTACCGAGAAAACCCCGCCCGATTTAGCAAAGATGTTTCTTTGAAAACAAACCAACTCTACTATAGTGGTGTTCTACCACACATTCTTTTGCTTTGCATCGACGCGCCACCGCACCCTAACACGGACGCCGTCCCCAAGACGCAGTTGTCGTCGACCGCCCCGGGTGGAGCTCCGCCATTGGACGTGGTGTTGGGGGCATCGCCCGGCCGGCCCCCGTTCAGCGTGTGGCCGCTCAAGAGGCTGCTTGGCGAGCGGAGGCGGGTGCTGCTCAGCTGCCACACCCACTCGTCGGTGAGCGGCCTGCCCCGGCGAATCGAAGACCTCGGTCAACTGGAGGCGAGCGGCGGCGGCGACTCCAGGAGCTCCTACGACCTGGTCCTCACCCTCGTGTGGAAGCAAGGTGCCGTCAAAACGAGTCCGTCCCGCATCGACGGACTACGGTCACTCCGTTGTCGACTGACGGAAGTTTGTTTCGTGTCGACCGCTTACCGGTGTTGCTCCGTCGGTTAACGGAAGATTGGCGTTTCACGTTGTGCTCAGTTTTACCTTGCGTCCGGCCGCGGCAGAGGACACAAGGTAAAACGGAGCGCAACGTAGCATCCGGTGTGGTTGGAAAAATAAAGTGAAACGGAGTGTAAACTTCGACGAGCGATAAACCGCCTGCGTCTATGAAAGTACTAGAATCCGTGATGCAACATTTTTATAACCACCGAGACACCAGAAACACTTTGATTGAAAGGAGCTTCTGATGCAGTGACGCGAGGAGTGAAGTGGCCAGACTCCCGTTGACCCCCAAAGTCTCCGACGCCGTCATCTTCAGAACCATCCCTCACGATCTTACTTTGATTTTGGTTAGATTCTCTCGTCAAGTAATGCAACATCACGGTGAAAACAAAGAAATCCTTGGTAGCTTATCAATACCGGAATGTAGTGCTTTGTGCAAAAATGAAAAATTTAACTTTCTCGGTGTGTCCGAGGACCCTGAACCGTTTGCGGTCCCGTCCCGTGATGACCCTTTACTGGCTAGGACTTCGTCGATCGACCAGAGTGTGGCTCTCTTTGTGAATTTCTGGCTGATTTCCTCGGTTTTTTTTGTTTTTTTTTCTTAGTGGAAAGGGACTGTGAGATGATGGTGAATCCCCTGCTGCAAGTGGCCATTTCCGGAGAGGTCAATCTGATCAGGTGAGTTTGTTTGCACTGTCGTAGTATTGTGCCACGTTAATTCCGTATTTCTGTTGTTTTAAGAAAGCAGCTGGCTCTTTTTATGGAATGGTGGAAAATCTTGTTTATTGATAATGGAATCTTTTTTTCTTTTTTTTCAAGCTTATTAGTTATTAGCTAATTAGTTACCAGTTGTGTTAATTCTAAGTGTCATCGAGGCTACATCAAGTTGTAAACAAAACATACTTTTTTTGTTTTTAATGTTTTTGGTGAGACATGTCCCTAAGCTTTAATAATTTTTGTGCAGGAACTGTAATATTTGTGCAACATGTTAGTATCTGATGAAGTGTTCTCGCTGTTGTCATAGCGCCTTTGCTTTTACATGAATGAAAACACCACATACTTTTCGTATGACAGTAATCTGCCAGATTATTGCCATGGCAAATGTTGTACTATACGGAATCATTCTAGGTATCGGCCGAAAGGTTGGAAAGTGCCCATCCAATGGCTGTAATATTACTGTCCTCGGCTATTTTAGTCAATCAATCGTTCTAAGACAAGCAGCAAACAAACACAACATCCAAAAATTACTTCCTAAAAACAGCCGTCGAGAATCTTTGGCCATATTTATTCTTTGTGTTGTGACCAAACTTGTTACTTGCTTTTTCACTTCGTGACCTTTGTTTTGCTCACATAATTATTCCTGACAGTCTCAACTTGCCTGAACCTCGTGTTTGGCGCTCTGTTGTCTCTCATTTTGTCGTCCGGCTTGTTTTGGCTTGTCTTTAATTTTGGCTTGTCTTTGCCACTTTGTTCGCAGCTCCTGCTGGCTTTTACCTACATACAATGACAGGGAGTGATGGTTGTGTTTGTTTCCCATCGTAACATTCAGGTACCTTGGCCGCCTTCTGGACCCGTCTTACGAGAGCCTCGGACCGGTGGAGGCCACAGAAGTGGACCACTGGTTGGACCAGGCCCACCACGGACTGCTGCACGGGAAGAACAAGGAACGCCAGGCGGTGCTCAAGGCCCTCAACGCGCAACTCGGGAACAGCCCCTACGTCCTCGGATCTTCGCCAAGCCTAGCAGACATTGCGCTCTGGAGCGCAGTGCTGCAGATGGATCTTTTGTCTGGAGCGCCGTCCAACGTCAAGCGGTGGATGAAGACTCTGAACGAGGATCCGAAGTTTAAGCTGCCGGAAAGCTGCCTAGTACCAGAAGCCATTTGATGAAGCTGACGGCCCATGAACGTTACACATTTGCAAATGTAAAAGGACCGCAATACTGTCGTTTTCTAGAGGCAATGACATGTTGTCTGCTGATGTACATTAAAGCTTGCGCATCATTCTGCTCATTGTTTTTGTTGGTTTACATCAGTTCTCCTTGGTCACCCTGGAACTTGGAGAGTGTAGGTAAGCATGCCCTAGGCTAGGAGTTGTGGAACCTTTTTGATCTCGAGGAACTTTCCTACCCTGATGTCCAGAAACTCGCCCCCATCCCCCCTCACAACATTTTTGCAAAAGAAAGTCCAGAAGCTTAAAGCTTTTTAATGCTAGCAAATGTCGAAAGAGATAATGCTATTAATTATTGCGTATGGCTGGGGTTTTTCGGTTGATTTCAGCTGCTTCAAGGAGTGTCCCGGATACCTCGAACCTGTAGGTGGTCCTGTTTGAACCTATGCCATAACCAAAGAACTTCTGTGGAGCGCAAGTGTCGTCTGCTTCTTGCACAGGGGTTGCGATGATGTCGGAATGCCAGGCTCTTATTAACTGTTTGAAAAGAAAAATAGTGGGTAGACTTTAAGGCATTCTGCATTGAGGTCTACCCGATACCCTTACAATCAGCCAATGGAAACTTGGCATTGTACTGACGTCACCACAACTACTGTGGAACGTTGCTACTGTGCGAGAAGCAGACGACTTGCTCTCCCCATAGGCTCTTGGACAATCAACATTTCGTGGAGTAGCAGTCATGCCAAGTTTCTTGCTACAGTTGATGAAAATAGTGACGGTCCATCAAACTAGTGGTGGGGAAGACAAGACAGTAATCATATGCCAAATGATTACTTTTTTTGTGTGTGTGTACGTGTGTGCTTTTTACGGTGTTGGATACAAGAAATGAAAGAAAGCGTACGGCTAAGAGTGGCTCGAGAACAAATATACAGTTAGCAACGTTGTAAATGGGGCAAATATTTTTTTTATTTGGCGTTTTCTTGTTTTTGAGGTGCATCATCATGACAAGGCATTTTATGTGTGTTTTGTTTGTTTGTGCAAGGCTTGTCCATCATTTTTGAAGCGATAAGATACTATCGGCCTATCGGGCAGGCGATGAAAGACGCAATTGCGCACCGTCATTTGGGCATTGCCGCCGCACATGACGCCAGAGGATCGAAAACTGTGGGCGTGTCCCATGCTTTTGGAAGCTGTCAAAAGGGCTGTTCAGGCCGCGGGCGCGTTTACTTCGTGCTGTCGTCGGAGGTGAGCTTCGCTCGATATTTCTATGTCAACTTTTCTCTCTAAATTTTCCCTTACGTGATTGTTGGAGTTTCTTGTAAACTTTGTTAATTTGGATGTGTAGCTCATGTTTTTTTCTGTAGAATAACTTCGTTGCTTATTAGCACGAGCTTGCTAATCAGCGAACGACCCTTCTGCAATCTATGCCTGTTTCAAGGATTCTGTGCACTTCATGACTGACATTGGCGCGAGCGCGTTACTTTGATGTTACTTTAGCCTTACGCGTACTTCAAGTTTTATTTGTATTTTGTTTTCTTGCGCGGCTACTCGTGTGAAACACGCATTTTGCTTAGGGTTCGTGTCCTTTAACCTCCCCTAAAATATTTTGGAGATAAAGCAAGCAGTTCCTTGTCAATGATGTCCTGTCCTGTTGAACGCAGCACTGGGGAGAGAGGGACCGCGAACTACAAAGTTCGCCACGACCATGGGGACATCGAAACGGGCGTTCCTGCTGGCCATTTTAACCTGCATCATCGCCGTCGGAGACTGTGCCGACGAAGACTCCGATCTCGAAAACTACTTCAAGCAAAAGATTGATACCTTCAAGTTGCGGCTCCACGAGGCATTCGAACGAGCCAGAATACAGCGCCACAAGCGAACCGTCGGCGGTTACAACGGCCCTGACGACGCTGGTGAGTTTCGGTTTCGGTTTTGGAGCGCGGCGCGTTTCACCCAGCGATGGACTGCAGTGGTGGATATGCTACGAGCCATTCCAGCCTTGTGGACGTATCGCATGACCACGCGTCTCCTGCATCGCTGTGCACGAGTCACGTGGCACTGACACGGCGTTCGATTGGCCCCCAATGGCTCGTAGCGCCCGCTGCAGTCAATCGTAAAGGTGTCCCAGCTAAAAATTCTCATTAGATCCAATTGGAATTTTAACTGGTTTTAACTGGAACCAATTGGTTTTAGTGGGTTCCAGTTGGAAGCACACTGGCCAATGTGTCTCGCCGATAATTGGAATAATTTTTCTAGTTGGAACCTAAATGGGTTCCAAATGGTTCCTGTTGGTTCCCATCGGGAACCAATGGGAACCAATATGGTTTCCCATATTGGTTTTCATTGGTTACCAGTTAGGTTCCCAAACCGAACTAATAATAATGGGTAATTCCAATTGGAATCTAATGGGAATTATCAACTAGTTGGAACATAGGTAGTCTTGAATTATTTTTCGATAATTTCCTCAGACTACAGTTCCGGTTGCTATGGGATTAAGTGGGGTGGGTTATGCCCACTGTTGACGGTGACTCGTCACGAGTAACCTTGTTACCGCGGTAACGCGTTAATAGGAACTTCTAGCAAACTGTTAACACTACCGGAGCCTTTGAAGCATACGCTTTCAAGAGATATTGACCCGAAATTTGGAGCTCTCAGAACAAGGCTAGAGCGATCAGCAGAATGCTGCAAAACCCAAAAACATCACTCGTACAGTGGCATCTTTCTCTAACGGCTGACCATATTTTTGTAAAAGAAGTGCGTGATTGAACACTGCTGACGAATCCATGTGACGTCACGATTTTCATTCCCTCTCCTCTTCGCTTCGTCCCCTCGAGCAACACCTCCTAGAAGCTGAGGCCATAGCGCTCTTCTCGCAACGTCGCAAAAGGAAGGCCATAGAGTGCCGAAGCGAAGGCAACACGCATGGATCGACCGTCGTAACATGCTTTTAGTTACATAAGCACGTCTTATTAGCCAACATGAAAGATTCTATAGCAACTGGGCTAGAAAGCATTTTATTACATGGGCAAGATATTACGCCGCTGAATATTGGTATAAAATGGCACGAGGTATGCGTACAAGATGTCTACAGAAAAGTGCAATTGTTTTAAGTCAAACACTGAGCCATGTACTTATTACTGTAGGAATGCATATTTTGTACAGAAATACTTTGACCAAATGGCAAGACGCAGCGATTGGACACAGCGTAACAGTAACTAGAATCGCAGCCCGTATGAGGGGAAAAAATGTTGCTGCTGGGGCCGGTTCATTTGAAGTGTGGGAAGCTGTGGGGCTGCACTGTGGTCCCGCGGTTACGGGATAATCATAAATAAATTTGATACTTTCAACCTTGGTTATGCGTTGTATATTATGTTTATATTATACTAGATATGAAAAATGATACAAGACTGTGCAGTTAAAGAAATGACTCTTACAATTTTCCGTAATGTCTAATTAGAGCACCGCTTTCCAGGAAGGGAGGGTATGGAGGGGAGGGTATGCCCCTTTTCTCCCTCTGTACCCTCCCCTCTCATTTGGCAGGAAATTTTCGCCAAATTTTCCTCTAAATATAGCTGAACAAAATCCCTACTAAATTTAGCGTTGAAATTTTTCCTTCAAATTTAGCAGAGAAATTTATCCGCTATATTTAAAAATTTATCTGCCAAATTTGAAAATTTATCTGCCGAATTTGAAAATTTATTTGCCGAACTTGGGAATTTGTAGCCAAATTTGGCAGATAAATTGATCATGATGGATGTTGATTTGTTTCCTTTCAATAAATCAGTTGAAAGAGCTCAGTTTCTACACTTCGTCTTGTCCTTCGTTGTTTTTTTTTTTTTTTCGGCACAGTTTTACTTTTTTTAGCGTACAGGCTTGCTGTCAACTCATTAATTAGGACTCCAGAAAGCCACAGGCCAAAATATCGGAAGTTTTAATTACATAAAACATTCTTGAAGTTCGAAGCGAATAGTGGTTCTGGCATAATATTTTCTAATAAATATCAAATGGTTTATGCCAACCTTTTACTACCATTGTACCATGCTTAAATGAAAGTTCAGCTGAACTCGTGAAGGTTGTTTCCAACCTTCCGCTTGTCGACCTCTAAGCTCGGTTAGTTTAGAACGATCTTTGAACTGTGGTTTCAAAGTCCAATGCCTACATTGGGGTCGCGTGTACACGACAGACTTGACATAAAATTAAACCTAAGGAGATGGCCAGCTATTCTAAACAAAGAAATTAATAAATCTGCTTGCTGTATGCAAATATTCTTTCTGTAATCTTCAATTTAAACCCCTCGGAATAATGCAAAAAAAGCAAGAATAATGGAAGTTGATTGTCAGTACAGTTCTGCTTGCATGATCATGGTAGGTTATACCCGTGCCACACGGGCAACTCGAATGCCATTTTGCAACCCAGGCGAAAATCAGTCCACTTCAGCTGGATTATGGAACTGGAAATGAGGCAGTCCAGTTGGATTCCAGCTGGTTCCAGTTGGAATCCAGCTGGACTGCCTCATTTCTAGTTCCATAATCCAGCTGGAAGTGGACTGATTTTCGCTTGGGAACGAATGACATCCGCCCCAAATGTCATTTGACTGGTACTACACGGCCTGCGCGAATGGCATTTGCAGCGAATGCCATTCGTGCAGGCAGTGTAGCACCAGTCGAATGATATTTGCGGCGAATGTCATTCGTGTAAATGGCATTCGAGTTGCCCGTGTGGCACAAGTATTAGTCCCATCGAGTGCACTTCTCACTGAGCACCCGTGTACTGAGGAAAAGCAGTGACCACGAACTTTGCGAGTATTGCTTTCCCGCAGTACACAGGTGCTCGGTAAGAAGTGCATTCAACAGGGCTAACCCGCCGTGATGAACTTCGTGGGTATTGCTTTCCCGCAGTACACAGGTGCTCGGTGAGAATTGAATTCAACAGGGCTAACCCGCCGCAATGAACATAGCATGAATTCAGCGAAAACGCTGTCAATTAAGCAGCTTATCGATACATTGAAAACATAGCGGGACAACCAAAATCTTATAATTCGTTTGAATTAACCAGAAATGCAAAATGTTAGTTTGAATTATCGAAGTCCACTGTGGTTACTTTTTTTTTGGTAGCGTCTACTACTTTGTCGTGCCAGATATGGATCCAGAAGTTTTGAGTTTTATAGGGTTTTTCTTTTTCGATTTTTCAAATAGCGTTTGCAACTCTTGCTTATTCAAATTTTTGACAGTGTGGGTTAGACTCGGACATTTCGCCACAGTCCTTCGGGCATTGATACAGTTCTTTTATAACTGAATTGTTTTTCTGTAGTGATTGTAGTAATACAAGGATGGATATTTTTCAGCACTTCCTCAGCAACACCTGAGGATTGTCGGCACGCGTCCCGCTAACCTTGGCGTCCTTCTCCCGAACGTGACTTATTGGGAGCCCGTCGACTTCAATAACAACAAGCTTGTGCTGGTAGCTACCCAAGATGGAAAACTGCGACTGCTTCAGTGGACAAAGGGCACCTACGCTCCTTATGCCACCCTGGACACCCGCTTGACCACCATAAAAGTTAAGGTAAGCTAAGTCTTCTTGCCTCCTCTCCTCCTCATGTTTTGTCCTATTACAGTTCATGAAACAACTTCAACGCTTTCATTGTAATTGTCTTATGAACACAGGACTTAAAGGGACACCGACAGGGGATTTATGGTCGCCAAGGTTTATTTGTACATGACATATGGGAGCCCAACTATCCACAACACAGTTTGCGGCTTAAAATTTGTTTTCTTTCTGCCCGAAAACCACCAGATCGAGAACTGGCCAGTTTGAGTCGTGCTCGCAATCTTCTTCGTGGTCACAGGCAGTTTTCTATGGTTTGGACACAACCAGCAAAGATTTTTAAAGTCGTGGGTCATCGAAGGCACTCTCAATACTAAGATTAGACAAAAAATGATACCCATTTTTGTGGCTTCTAAAACTGCAAATACGTTGATTGAAAAAGAAAGTTGCACGGCCACATGACTACTGGTAACTCTCTCCTCATATTTCTTGTTCCTCCCCGGTCCGGTTTTGGTGTTGTTTCAAGCAGTTGCATATTTTGAATTTATTAAAAATATGCGATTCTGTAGCAAAATATTGACTAAGTTGTCTTCCGACACCATTATGGATCACCTGGCAAAAAAAATGAAAAGGCTTTTTGGGGGTGCAGTGTCCCTTCAAAGCTAAAATATTCAAATAGTAGTCAAATACGGTGAATTGTCCGAATGTTTTGTTCATTTTTCACTGTAGAAAGGTAGGTTACCATTTATCGAATCCCTCGACTCTCTGCTTCCCTGCAGTTAACCAATTGTCATTAGGTTACAGCCTCATTGGTAAATGCAGACCAGAGTTCGTTTTTAAAATTTTATAAAGGTTGAAGGCATCTTGTGGGCTCTATGCCTACACGTGGCAGTTTGTTGCATATCCGCTTATTTCTTCATAAGGTTGTAATCTTTTGTGCACATTTCTTTGACAACTTGGAATACATGCCACTTGAAATTTAAAACTTGCATTTTTAATTTAAATTGCATGTTGCAGTTTTAATTTAAACTGCATGTTATACGAAGCTCCACCTCAAATGCGCTCGTTGCCTTCTGCCGGGCTTTGGCTGCGCGTGCAATGAAATGTTGAAGGCAGAATGATCTTGTTTGAGGCCATCTACCCATCTACACTCGTCAACTGGGTTCGTACCCTGTTGTAAACGTCTGCCACACTTTTGACGGTACTGCTTGGTTGCTGTTGTTCAGTGGCTATACCAGGGTAACCATGGTCTTTCGTCTAGCGGTCTAGGTTTATATGCAGAGTCAACAACTTGCAAAAGTCAAAGCTAATTTAGCCCGTGAAACATTGTGGTTTGGTCATGCTCGTATTTTAGGTTTGTGCGAATAGGGGATTTTGAGTTTGATGCGAATTCGAAGCCAAAAAAGTGGTTTTGGCCGGATATGATGGAATCTAATCTCGAATGACTTCTCCAAGCCTTTCGCTGGAAGCCCAGCTGAACTCGTGATGGTTGTTTCCAAGCTCCCGCTAATCCATTTCTAAGCCAGGCTAATTTTAGTCTAATTTAATTTGTGGACTGTGGCCTTGGAAAGTCCAATGCCTACATTGGGATGGCAAGTAAAGAACACATTTGACATTAACTAAACCTGTAGAGGCCCAGCTATCCCTAATCAAGATTTATAAATCTTCTTGCTCTATGCAAGTATCCTTTCTTGAATCTTGAAAATAAAGACCACCACTAAGGATGAATGCAGGTTGTCGGGGCATCTTGCCCATCATGCTCTTGCATGACTGCCAGTTTAATTTTGAAAACTTTACTGCAATGTAGATATCAGCATTCACAATATTTACGCTTTCTAAACACACCAGTTGTGTGTGCACATGCACAATCCCACTTTGAAAGTGTGCTTTTCTCCTAGGTGCACGGCTGCAATATCTATACTTTTCAGTGTCTCGATCAGTGGGTTAGTCCAGAGTCGTGCATAGAGTTCGGTCAATGGGAGGAGCGGGCAGAGCCAGGGCGTGCATTAGGTGCAGATGAAGGGGTTCGCATGCACTCTTAGAAAATCCAGAGGCTGAAAAAATCTCCCAGTGGTGATAGCGAGAAACAGTTTTAATAAGAGCAAGGGTTAAGTGACTCTTCATGGCTGGAAGTATGGTGCATGTGTTTCGATTATGATCATGCAAAAAGCTGCAGAACTAATGTGCTGCTCGAACTGTTTTGCTTGGACGGAGTGACCGCTCGGACGGCAGATTCCCGGCCCTCGGCGCCTGGCGTATGGATTATGTCGATAGTTTTGCTAGTCGCGCTCTTCCATGATTTTGGATCACCATGATTGAAACATCATGTGCACCGTATTTTCAGTCACCGAGAGTTGCTCCGACGCACTTATTTTGTTTCTTGCAATTACCACCAGGTTATTATTTCTGGCTTCTGGTTGGCCAGATTAGAATTTGTGAAGACTTCCTGGAACACGCCCAGCCCGCTTTCGGCCAATGGCACCTCGTCATTTGCCTCCTATACTTCCCAAGGAGTGGCCAAACTCTCATCATACACGGCTCTGGGTTGGCCCCGTTTAGTGCGCTTCTCACGAGCACTGGTGCACTGTGGAGAAGCGACGCCCACAGAAGTGAGCTCCACAGGTGTTGTTTCTCTGCAGTGCACCGGTGCTTGGTAAGAAGTGCTCTCAATGGGACAAAAGCCAAAAATCGAAAAGCTAAATATTTGAAACTACTATTCAAAAATTAGAATATTAGCAAAATCCTATTGTTATAGAATGAGTAATTGAAGGAGCAAAACTCTGATTTCAGGCATTTGCGTATGGAGAACATCTCTGGCTGGTATGCCTGCACCAGACTCGTAGTCCCAACGACCAGTTTGTGCGGCTGTACCAGCTTCGAGGAAAGCAGCTGGTCACCAAGCAGACCATCGCATTGGGAGGAGAGTCGGACATTGACGTCGTCCGGGGCTCCACTGCCCACCACCTCGTCACTTGCGTCTTCAAGAGCCTGTCTGGCTCCGGCGTGTCTTACGACGGGAAACTTGTGTAAGACTTTCCACAACCTCAATTCCGTGTTTCATTTTTCAAATTGGTAAAGCTGCATTTTGCAGTGCTAATGCGTCGCAACTGAAGCTCTATCTACTCGTCTGTACGGTGTCCAAGAGATGGGTCGATGCATCCTCTTGATGCGAAACGTTCTTGGATGAGAGATGTGGAAGCTACTTGACAAATCGTTCGCTTCATGCTGGGATGTAGTGAAGGAAGTTCCAGCTTGTTACTTTACATACTACAGTTGCTTTTCAAAGTGTAAATGAGGCTCAAGCAGTTATACAGATGCTCCAAGGCTCGGTTCTGTTCAATAACTTGCATTTCTCAATTTGAGGCACCAGAGTTTTGTTTCCAAGTTGTGGATTGCTTGCTAGAATAATCTAGCTGTTTGGCACAATGAATTGGCATTCGGTTCACCCAGACAAGTGTTGTATGTGGCTCTTACTAAATTTTTGTAAGGCATAAAAATCCCTAGACGTGATGCACAGAATTGAGGAAGTGAGTTTATGGACATATAGGCAGACTTGTTGTGTTGCCTGAACCATACAGATCGTATACGCACTGAAAATAACTTGGTTACTGGTGAGAGTTCAGAGATTCCAGTAGATGTCTAAAATTAACGGATATGGAACTCCGGTCGATAGCCTTCGGGGCTCAGTCTTTTTACCTATCAATTCGTTAAAATGTTGCCTAGATTTATCGGTTTTTCAACTTGTTTTGAGTTTGACAGGGACTAGGATTGCGATGCTTCGATTTATTCCAGCCTTTACGAGTGGAAGAACACCCAGTTTGACGCGGTGTCCCAGCACTCTGTGGTTGGGGCGAAGTCTGTGGTAGCATGGAGTATGGATGGTCCTCTCTTCATAGCACTTGCACAGCAGCGGGACAACGATGGGGAGCTCTTCATGGGCTCACCGGTCTTCATGTACAACCAAAGTGAGTGTTCCCAGATTTTTGTCTACTGCAACACCGAACCAATGTTCTTCTTCATTTGGAAAACTATAAAATATTAACAAGGGTACATAGTTGGGCTAGGCATTCATTGTGTTGAATAGAAGCGCTAAAAATGATGGACAAAGAAGAATAACACCACAGAGCCAGGCGTTTACTAATGGAAAAAACAAAAGTGTGCTTTGTGGTGTTTGTTATTCTTGTATTTTGATGTTTTTGGCGCTTTTATTGTTTGAGGTGAAATATTTACTTGCAAATCGCAAGGCTGCACTGCCTTAGTTTGCTGGGCGGAGTTCGAAAGGTCTTTTTGCTCAATTACCCAAGCACCGAGGAGCTTGTTGCTATCATTGTTACATGTGGTGGTGTCCGCAGCAGTAACCGTTCTAAAGCAAGTGGCACCTTGCATGTGAATTTGGCATTATCTTTTCTTGGTTATATTTACTTTAGATCTTGCATGCAGACTAAGAGTGCATGAAGCATGTAGACCTATGTACGTACCCAGCATTCATTTTTAGTGCTTGAGTCATTTGGTGTAACATTAATTTTTCGAAGAGACCAATCAAACGACTCGTTCAGCTTGCTCTACCTCCTATGTGTAGGCTCGATGACCTATCGGAGAAAAGGGAGGTTATCTCAAATGTTGATTTTGCAGGAACACATTTTTTCTCTTTAACGAGGGCAAAGAGTTGCCTTCTATGGTTTGGACTGCAGATTACATCCCACTTTTGCATCCCATGGTCTTTAGAACGAGGCAGACATATTTTCACCTTAAGTGAAGTGGCCTCTGTTATTCGTGACACTGTTGATTAAATGGGTGTAGTGTTGCAAATATTCAAATTTCTGAATAGTATGTTTCGAATGATGCGCCATTTGATTCGAGATAAACTGCAATATTCGTTCTTTCCAAAGTGTGGATTGTGGCGAGCTAACCCCGTTGAGTGCTCTTTTCACAAAGTGCCTGTACACTGTGGGGAAGTACCTGCGGAGCTTGTGGGCATTGGTTCCTGTAGTGCGTGGATGCTCGGTGAGAAGCACTCAACGGGGCTGACCTGCCGCGATTATGCAAGAATGAATTAAACAGCAATGTTTTGACAACCCGTGCTCATCATTTATGCCTGTTTTGCTGGTTTTTAAGGTCATATTTGAAATTGAAAAAATGTGCTCATATAGCAAACAGCTTTATAAACCCCCTCAATTGGGATAGCTGCAATCATTTTGTTGTTTACATGCCACACTTGCTAAATATAGCTACGAAATACTAAAATTAACTAGACTTGGAAGTGGACAAATGGAAGGTTCAGCTGAATTTTCGTCCAAGTGCATGGTACTGAAAAGCTTACAGAAACTTAAATTAAAATATTCTGCCAAGCCTCTTCACTTCGAACACAATCTATTTTCACATGACTAAATTGGTGCGATTGATGCCTCACTTCATCTAGTTGTCTCCCAAGTATGACCATTTATGGTATTCCTGTTTCCTAGCCTTTGAAAACAATAATACAAGTATTTTTGAAACCAAACAAAACTTGTTTCTTGGTATTTCTGTGTAATAAAAAGGTATCATCCGGATAATTTCTTTAATAATGTCTATTGGATTACATTGCCTGAGAGCACTCTTCACCTTTATGCATAATTTCTTTGAGTTGCTATACAAAAATTATATTTATTCCCCCCCTCCCCCCCCTAGGGAGGGAGCACGAGTTAAGCTATGTCCAGGTGATGAGACTGTGGCAAGCATTCAAGGTGAACCACTTCACTGTTGCTGGGATTCATTACCTCACCTTCCTCACCAAGCAAGGAGTCTTCCTCTACTGGTACTCTGGTATGCATAATTTGCATTTTGGACTTGCTTAAGAGCAACTTCGTTGGCCAAACATCTTGATACAATGCAGGTTGTTCAGCATATGAAGTGAAAGTAGGTGAGGCAGACTTGGCCTACTGTGAAGGGGTTCGATATTAGAGGCCAAGCTCTCTTAGGATACATTAAATCATTGACGAGGCAAGTGCCGTTTTTGAGAGTTTTAGTTGCGTTGAAAAACAATAGCAATACAAAATCTGAAAATCATGAAATATGTTACGGGATACACAATTCCATTAGGGTAGTCATAAAACAACTCTTTATACCACTGAATAAGAAATGAGTAGAGTCAAATAAGTTAGTGGAGGTCAGAGTGAAACGCTTCACTTATTCACTTCACCTGACGACGGTGGTGACTTGGCAACGATGTGGTGGAGATATTTCCATGGTCGGTGCAGCCGCCGCTGGGAGTCGTTTGGGGCCATGGAACATTGTCTTCACGATACGGCCCGGTTGTCCCTCGCAGTTGCGCCCAGTCTTTTCTGTTTGCGTCGACGGCTCCCAGGAAAACAACCCCCAGTCAGCTTTCGTCCTCGTTCTTCCAATCACTTCTTCCTTGTCTCGTGCGAATCCAGTCTTCTTTTTGCATTTCGTTGAAATGTCCGATCACAGTTCGCCACACCTACACTTCAATTCTTAGATAACAGTGCCAGGTGTTCTGCTCATTAGTTTCTTGTGCGTGTGCAGGAGACCAGTTCCTTGAATGGCAGACCTTGCTGGACACAGAAAACGCTGATAATGTTGAAGTTTTCAACCTGCCAAATGGTGAAGCTGCCATTGCAGTCGTTCGAAAGGTGAGCCTCCAGTGTTTAGAGCATTTCCAACCCCTGGCAGTTGATACTCAAACTTTAGAGCATTGATTAGAGTAATTTTCTATTCAGTTAAACCTCCCTAACTGAGCGATAGGACAAGAAAAATAGATAATTTGCTACGAGTAGTTCGGCGATGTAAATCTGTTTTGCTCTGTTAAGTGTGCTTTCCCCGTGACATGGTTGCATTGTGGCAGACGCAACATCTGTGGTGCCAGTGTTGTAAATTCTGGTCTCCTGCAGCTATGCGAGAATACGAAATTTCTCATTTGAAGCAGGCTGGGGCCTTGCGTGAAAGTATGGAACAATGGAACAATCTTGCTTATACAAATTTGCAAATTTATTTTTCTACCAAAAATAAGTGTAGCAAAAGATGCACTTGATGCAAGTATCAATGACAGCACTGCGGATGTTGCCTCTTTGCGGTGCACCTGGGGTGAACGAGCGCACTCAATGGATTTCTTCCCGTTATGTTGAATTAGAATAAAGCAATAATTTTATTACATTTATTCCATTAAATCAATTGTAGAACATAACTTCACTCATATTCAAATCGAGCATCTTTGCCCAAATCAATATCTGCAAGTACAAAATTTTGTCACATCTCTAAATTAATACAATCATTACGGCTTCTACGACTTGGAGTTCTTCCTTAAGATACAATTCTGAATATTGTCCGAAAAATGTCTATACATGCAACTTGTATTGGATTACCCTAATTCTAAATTTTAGTTACAATTCACTTCAAGATTAATCAAATGAAATTATACCCTTCGTATTAGTTATCTGCCATCCTTACTACATGCCCAACAACCTCATAGTAGGTCAGCACGAAAGGTAGGACAAACATGTTGGCTTTGACTCGCAAACTGAGGAAGGGAACTCAAAAGAATGATAAATGGACACCTGCGGAAGTTTTGTCACGTTTTACCGAACTTACATGAATGGCTAAAAAGATAAAACCTAATAATATACTTTGTTCAATCCTGGAATAGGCTTCTGTTAGCATGGACTGACTAGGGGGAAATATAATTAACGAGAAGCAATTAGAGCTAGATTTGTGGTGGCAATAAGCTTTTAACCCCAAGGTTTGACCTTTAGCCGCAAAACAAGCCAAGTTTCGGAGTACCAACACCTCGGCTGTATCTGTGCTAGAGCTCAACATTGCCAGTCATCTCGAGCTTTGTCTGAAATCGCAGGAAACTGTTTTCAGTCTTTCAGAAATGTTTGAACAGTCTGGGACAGAGCAGAACATTATCGCCAGAGCTTTTTGACGCGGCATCTGGCTGAAAAAGTTGCACCTTCGAATTGCAAAGATTGCCAATTTTACCCACTATGCACTATAAGCACCAAAATGGTGGTGCCTGCAATAAACTCGGGGAATCTAGTGTCGCTACTCCTAGGCGTAGCTTATCTAGGGGCTATATTTTGTTTCACCTGAAGTCCAGACACAGCTTATGCTACAAGCTGACAGGACCAGTCGGACAGCGTCAAAAACTCACCATAATGGTGTTCATTCTGTACATGTTCTATCATTGCTGAGCCAGTCGTAAACAAAAACTAGTGACTTGCACTTTTGACACTGCTCTATCGGTTTCATTACCCCGTAACGTCGGCTGCATCTGGGCCTAAGCTCAAACAAAGTATGGTGTGACCCGCACACAAGATACAGTTACGTGCACTCTCGGAAGGAGAAATGTGGAACATGTTATCAACTCCTCGAGGATGTCAAATTGGTCGTTCGTGTGTGCACTCTCTTTCTGCAGGATGAGGTGATGTTCTTCCTGGAGTCAGAGTCCGCTACCTACAACCACACATTCACGCTGAGGATGTCTGGAGTTGTCCTGTCCAGGGTGTCCTTCCAGTGGATTGAGGGGAGCTACTACCTCTATGCCACTCATGCAGCCCAGACGGTCGCCAAGGTCTCTGCCCCAGTTCAGCTGGTGCTGGAGAGCTTCAGCTTTGGTGAGACCATTGTTATACAGTCATCAGTTACCCAGGGTACAGCTGCCAGTAATCATGAGGGCTCAAGACCGTTTGCCTTGGGGAGTTCAAGTGATCCTTCCACAGCCCTCGTGCAATGTATTGGTGTCTTCTGGTGGGCGTGTTTCACAAAGGGTATCTCTTAAAATTCAGTGTTCCTCGGTCACTTCACCATACTGTTGCTTTTGTGTCCTTGTGCCTAGCTTGAATTGATCTTGATTGCAACATTCTGTAGAGATTCGATGCACTGACACACTGGTCAGTTCAATAAACGTTTTATGACCGTAAAAAAATCCAGAGCTGCAGCAGTAATTAAGTCTGGCTTTTATAATGTGCCTGAAGTGCAGTTTTGTGTTTTTGATTCATTGGAAACTGTACCAGTTAACAAGGTCTTCGAGGCTCTGTCACAAACACTTTATGAAAGCTAGTCTTGGTTCTGATAAAGTCGTTTCTGCGCAGCATCGTCGAGCAGGACTGACCCACTGCTCCAGTGTCTGCATGGACTTGAAGGCTCCCTGTCTCGCCGACAGAAGAATGTGGATCGGCTGGCGGCCAACATCGGTCGTGTCTGGACCTCGGACCGGCAGAAACCTCTTGCCGCCGAGATGGTGATTATTGATGGTCCGGTGCGGGTCTTAGGTTCGGCGAGTGCTCCGAAGGCGGTGATAACTCCCGGAGCGCAAAGGGTACCCGGAGTCACCCCCGACGACGTGGCCAAGCAGATTGAGAAGGTAAAGGCAAGCGTAGCGGGCATGGAGAATGATCTGAAGAATGTGGTTTACAAGTCGGTGCCCCAGACCATCAGAGGTGAGTGTTGGCACTGCAGTCAGCTGCCCTAATGGTGTAAAAGTTGGATTTTGCAACACTTCAATTTGCTGCTTCTTAACGCAGTAGTACTTCAACTGTTGTCCTTCACAGTTGAGGGCGACGCTTATTAACCATATGGAATGGTATAAGTAATCGCTCACACCTTTGAGTAGACTTCACACAAAACACTGGATGTGATAAAGATGCCTTTAACCTATGCTGGGCAGTATTTCACGTAAAAAGCAACTTGTTCACTTGGGAAGACAACAAACTGTGAGCATATTTCACTTTCGTGTTTTTCGGGTAAACTTCATCTGAATTGAAAATTTGCATTCTTAATTTCCTTTAATTATGATCTGCACCTCGCTGTACCCATATTTCTGCACCTGACATAAGTGCGGGCGTTCAATATTCTCCCCTTGTGAACGCATCATGGTAGTAGAAACTTTTCTTTAAATCCAACAATTGAGCCCTCTGTGTAGCGTCCCCCAGACCTTTACCGATTGTATGCACAGGAGTGCATTTGGCAAACGCGACTGGTTTCCCTGCAGGAAATCTCAAGTACATGAAACCCGTTGGAGCTTCGAATCTGCGTGTGCGCGACCTTTCCAACTCCACACTGAACGGGGTTCCACTCGCAGACCTGTTTAAAAACACTCTGAAGATCACCGGCAACCAAATTCTCAGTCAGCCAATCTCTTTCGGCAACCTCTACGTCAACCAGCTGACCGTCAACTCCATCAACAGCATCAAAGTTTCAGGTGTGGTGTTTATCTCAAGTAGTTAATTTACTGAGGTCGTTGGATATTTGCCCATTTCAGAATAGAAAGATTGTTTTTTTACAATGTGCTGGATTTCTTTTTTTGTTCTCAAGGTTCAAAGTTTATGTATTTGCCTTATCTGGAGTACTTACTTGTGTTCCTATAAAACAGAATGTATGAAGAGAAAAGCAACCAATTCAAACTATGAAACAACAGTGTCTGGAAGTTGGCATCATCACATTTGCCTATTTAATGTTTTCTGTTATTCTTTGTCTTTAGAACAGGAACAAACTCCAGCATTTTAAGTCTTCAATTCAACATTTATTTTCCTTACCTCTATATCGCAGAGATCTTATTTTTCTGCAACAGACTTTGTTCTAAATAGAGCAGGTTTTACGCAGCCTGCGAAAGCTACCAGTCTTGTTTCTAGATGGTCTTTGAAGACTTGTATACCTTTCAGTGTATCAACGTGCTACGTACATGCACATAGTACTTGTTTCCTCATTTGCTCTAAATGTTTTATGCTTGCCAGAAAACATAACCGGTCAGGCTTGTTTTCTTTTTTTCTCCCCACAGATGTCATGATGACCAATAAGGACCAGGTCGTAGTGGGCAACCTCAGGTTCGGCCACGTTGCAATGACAGACCTCTTTGTCGCGAAAGGTCATAAGGTGAACGATGTGGACCCCAGCATGGTTGTGACCACAGACACTCCACAGACCATCACTGGCCGCAAAAGTTTTGCAAAGCTCAACGTCCCGAGCGACTTGCGCGTTCTGGCCACTACCAATGGGGCAAGTTCTTTTTCTTTCTTTTTTTTTTGTGGCCTCGTTTGAATTTATAGTGTACCTCGGAGGAAGCCTTCGGCATTTGTTCATTTATGTCGTCGCAAAATAACAACTTCCAATTTTTTTATTTTTTATTTAGAAACATGATTTTGAATTTTTTGGGAGGGCAGGGCAGTACTAATCTGATGATTAAAGAATGGCACTTGATTCATAAAGCCTACAACCAATGTCGGAGGTTCAGAGAAGCCAAATTAGACGCAAACATAGTTCCGCCTTCCCCTAAAATAAGGCAGCGCCGATTAAGTGCCGAAGAGGAGTAATTTAGTTCGGTACTATGACCAATGACCCAGGATCCTTAACGTGTTGTTAAGATTGCACACCTGCACGCTAGTAAGACGCTCATTCGCTCAAAAAACTCGTGGAGGACGGGGGTAGAGTTCGTCGGTGTCTCGGGGTTCTGCAGCTTTTGTGCCTCCGATGCTCCTTGAGCCGAGATGCACACTTGGCTCACCAAATTGGAAGTTAACTTGTCCTGTAATTTGGCTACTCTTAATATTTTTCTTTTACACACACTACAAGTCTACTACCGGGTGAGAACGGCAGAGCAGTCCCTCGGTCGTGCCACCACCAGCACTAGCTTCCTCCCTTCAATGATAAATAATTAATGTGAAAGCATAAACTGTCCTATGGAGTGAGCAGACGTCAGCTGCTGTGCCAAACGTCCTTTAAATTCCCCTTTCTAAGTGAAGCCTAAATCTGAGGGATAGGGCTCCCATTGGCTGGCGCACTTCATAGTTTAAAGAAACGAGGCTCCACTGGTTAAAGCGCGTCGGTTTCGAGGAGAGCCACCCCGTGGCGCTACGTGCCTGTGCCAGAGCGTGCCAGGAAAAGGAAGCGTTTGGCTGGTGAGGCTTCCCAGAGAGAGCCCACTTGAGCATACTCCGGAGCGCGGCATGGCCACTTCATGAGAATGCGTGCAAGAACGACATCCATGCTTTCGCATTCACAACTCGTAAGAAGTGCGTAGGTGTTTCTCTAGCCTTTTATCTATTTCTCTAGTCGATTCCCTGGAGACAGCACGAGCTTCGTCCCTTCAAAAATAAACCAAAATGAAATGTTCCCGCGTCTCGTGAGCCTCAAGTGTGCATGCGCACTCAAGACAAGACTGCGGGCAACAGGCACGTGCCGAGGGCCGAACGTGCGAAACGGCTCCCCGTGCTAGTCCTGTCAATGACCATATATATTAGCGTGCCACGCAACTCAAAACTCGCAACTGCAACTCTGCTTTTTTTTTTTTTAATTCGCGGGCAATCTGCGGCGAGCGATGCTGTGCTCGTGCACTTTAACTTTTCCCCCTGTTCCTGCTTTTTGTAGAGGGACCTGTCTGGTTTCGCCCAAAGATTGGTACCCCTGCACGGCAACAGCGAGGTGACCGGAACGTGGAGCTTTCAGAGCTCGCTGACGGTTGGCTCCAGATTGGACCTGAAGCACCCCATAGACGGCAAGTACAGCATTCCGGCGCTGTACGCAGAGGCGGTGGACAAACACAGCCACCAAATTATCGGGGGTGAGCACCTTCCATTCATTTGCATAATTTTCAAATTTTGGGCACATTGCGAGCTCTCAATGTGGCTCTCTGAAAACACAGTGCCTGCAGCGTGTTGAACCTTCGGGTTGTGCTCTAGGACTATAGACCAGCGTCTGCTCCGTTCGCAAGGGTGCCACCATGTTTGTTTATGCTGACGCTGCGCTTTTTGCAAGACTGGTTTTTTGGAACTGGTTCTTTGGAAGCCTTCTGCACATATCGCAGTGAAAGAGTGTCGGAAATGAATAGTCGCGAAGCTCCAAGATCACCGATGCCGAGAGTGCCATAAAAAGCAAATTGTTTTATGCGCAGCTCCTCTCTTCACGAGAGCCTGTCTTTGAGACTATTTGCCATTTTTATCGCTGGGGGCTAGGTTTTAGGACACTGGTCAGTACTTTACTTCAACATAGCTGAGACAAAAACTGCAAGGTCGTAGTGCATTCACAGAGCTCGACGTTTTCTCTGGGGACTGCACGAAGACTATGGACATTGTGACATAATACTTCTCATGTTCTTTGATTGAGTCTGCTCGTAGCGTCGGCTGAAGTAAGGTACTAAAGGGTTTCCGGTTCGGATTATTCGGGGGCCCCAGGCATAAAAGCAATGTGCACCCCATTCTACATTACATCTACTGCACTTCAGATCTTGCCGATCTGAAAAGACTCTTCAGCATTTAAAAACCTGACCTTGTGTAAACTGCAGTCTTGTTGCCTGTACGAGGTATTGCTACAACCATGCATGCTTGCCAACTGCAATAGGGAGATGTATAGACCCTTCAAAATGGCTACAAGGGGATGTTCAATTTGAGGTCTTCAAATGCATTTCAGGTGCGAAGAGCTACGACGCCCCCGTGACGGTCCGTGGCAACGTCGAAGTTGGTGGCACCCTCAACGGCATCAGACCGAACCTCGACCTGGTGACCCTGGGAGGCGACCAGACTATCGGCGGTACGTGGACCGTCAAGGACGCCATTCACTTCAAGAAGAACCTGAACACTGGATCCATCAACGGTCTGAACCTTGCCAAGGAAGCAGTGCGCAGGAGCAAGGGGCCGCAGATTGTCTACGGCACGAAGATCTTTGCTGCCGACGTCAACGTGACCGGAGACATCACCATGACCCCTGGCAGCACCATTGACGGAGTTGATCCGTCGGAACTCGGCAAGAGCGTTGGCCGGGCCGTTGTATACGACAGTGCCGTCAGCATAGAGTCCATGGTTGTTGTTGGCAATGTTGTGGCACAGAAGGGGATCAATGACCACATGCTACGAGACCTGCAGAACCTCGTCTGGCTCAAGTCCATCAACCAGGTGACTCTTAGTGGGCGGTCTGGCACAGCTGTTTCTAGGTGCTCACTTTTGTTTTGCAGTAGATGTCAAAGTAGATATGCAGTCTTCCCTAATAACAAAGGTGCAAGCAGTAGACAAATGTTACCAATGTAGGTACGAGACATTTTTGTGCTAGATACTCTCGTATGAAAAGTCGTACTTGACAATGACTTAATGCTAAAACTTCAGCTTCAGTTGGTGGAATGGTTCAGTAACTACCGTAAAATCCTGAGAAAGAGCCCACTCAAAATATGGAGATAATCGAATAAAACTGGTGGATGGGCGCTCCCTTTGTCAACAATATGTAAAGATGCTTCTTGTGTAATTTCCGAAAGTGGCAAATTTGAGGGCTTTGCACTTAATGTGGATTGGGCGGATGCTTAGTATTTTACGGTATAAATAGGGTGTCATTGCATCATCCTTTCAGATGCACATTTGCCTAAAAATCGGCACGCAGGTACAGTCCTGAAAAAGTTGTATACTGGAAATAACTATTTTCGCAGCATCAGTACTTTACAAATTTTTGGGAGCATTTTTTTGGCATGAAATTTTGCCATTTCAAGGAATACTATGCTGAATATTACCTTAACCGATATATTCGCGTAATAAATTTTTCGCACAAATTTGTGTAAATTGGCTTCTAGAAAAAATGGTCTTTTACAGTGGTGTAGTTATTCAGAAGTTGCCCAATCTTGCATTGAAGGGATGACAAGGGGGAGGGATAAGAATCGCTCATCATTCTGCGAGACCGAAGATTGCAATTTCGTGTTTTGCGCAGGACATCAAGGTGCCTGTGAAATTTGACAATGTGCACGTGGAGGGCGACATAGACACGGACACGATCAACGGAATCAGCTTGGACCAGGACATCGTGAAGACTTTTGGTGACGAGCTTCTGGAAGGGCCTGTGACCTTCAAGGACTCCATCTATGTGAAGGGGCCCGTGGAACTGGCACCAGGAGCGCCGATCAATGGCATTGATCTCTCGGAAGCCGCCAAACTGGTGAGGCCTCAACTACCATACCGACTGGACAATCAAGTTTCGTTTGACGGGGAGTGCCATCTTGAGCAGAATTCTCACAACTCTGAAACAGCCTGCAGTCGTTATCGTTGGACCCGATCTCCAGCCCAAACGTCCTAGTGCATGCCGAACTCAGACGCAGCATTGGTATTCAATCATTTCGTGGCATAGCCTGCCCAAAGTCACAGTTCTAAAACTGGTGTTTTATCGGTTGATTTTTACTAAGATTTACAACGTTTTGGGAGTAACATTTGGCCGTAACGAGAAACTTAAGCTGAAAGCGTTACGCCACTATAAGGCTTCAGTCCCCCCAGCAGGTGTCTGAACTCTCCAATTTGAGATTCAGAGTCGAGTGCTTTACCTACTGAGCTAGCGAGGGACGGCGTTAGCTCTCGGCGGGAAGAGACCCCTTTGTGTGGCGTTCAAAGGCTGCGTGCCTCACAACCTTGAAAGCGTGTGGGCAGGTCATGCTGTGCCATCTCGCGGCATTTGTCCGAAATGGGAGCGAATCTTCAACACACTCGCTTTGTAGCAATGCGGTGCGGTTCAAATCTCTCTTCCGCGGTGGAAAATGTGAGGCAAGCTTATAGAGAATGTAGGAAATGGCAGAAGCAGCAACAGGAGCCTTCACCAGGACCCCCGAAGACAAGCGCCGATAAGTGGAAGGGCCATTCCACACTCTGTGCTTATTGGTCTTCGTCAGCAGGATCGAGCTTGTACACCTTTCTGACCACCGGTCGCACTAACTAGCAGCAGACAGAGGCGCCTTGCGTTCACTGCCTTGGGTCTATACCGGTTCCATATCGCATTCATGTTGGTTATACACTGGCTATATTGGGAGAAGGGTTCGATTTTGCTGTCTCTCCTAGAAGAGGGATTGGAGATTTACTGGATTTAGACAGTTCTGTAGTTGTGGATGACTTCAGCATTACCAGTTTACCTTTAGAGGACTTTTCTGTCTACGTGGCTGTTTAGAGCACTTTTTCGTAGATACTTATGCTTCACATAACTGCAGTGTAAAGCTGGTTGTTTGTCGCATCTCCAGAGCCAAGGCTGTTCATAAGCGAGTACCAATTTTTTGGACATCATAACCCTAAAGCGGGGAACACAAAGCATGGACAGACAACTACTTTTTGTTCCCTCGCTTCAGGCTTACTAGGTATGTCTATCCTTACACAGCTCGCCTGCCCACTTGCTTAACTTGAATTAAATTCTTGCCTAAATAATTCGTCTGCAATGCTTCAGAACATTTGAAACTATAGTTGCATGTTTGCAAATACTAAGACGCCAATATCTTTATGTAAATTCCCTTCTGAATTCTTATGTTAATTTAAAAAAACATGTGTTTGCTATAACATTCAGTTTGATCCTCACGGGCAATGCTAGAAACAGTTACGCTTCTTTTTTGTTTTCTATGATCCCGCTTTGACCGTTCTTCTAATCATGGGCACAGCGCTAGACAAGGATCCATGGAGTTGTCATGCCCACATTCCGTTGAACTGCGCAGGTGGCAAGAGCTCATCGCAACGGCGTCATCCACGGCAACGTTAGCTTCCCATCGTTCGTCGTCCAAAAGAATATTCACTGCGAGACAGTAAATGGTCGGAGCTTGGCAAAACAGTACCTCTTGGTTGGCGGCGAGCAGGTGATGTCGGGGACGCCTGCGTTTTCCCAGCCGATCTCCGTGAAGCATCTCCGCGCAGACTCGATCAGTCCCGTGCTCTTCAATGGTGTCGACTTCAAGGGATTCCTCAGCGACGTGGTGCTCCAGAACTCTTCTCGGCAGAGGATCGTTACCAATAAGCACTTTGCTGGTGGTGTTGATGGTACGTAGATTTGAAGTCAGATTTTACAAGAAGGGCTGAAAGGGTGATAGTCTAACAAGTGTCGGTGAAGCCATCAGTTTTGAGTAGTTCGTTTGTTGTGAATCTGACAGGACCCTTCTATTAATTCCTCTTAAGGACGGACCTGAAAAATCTTTAGCTAGGCTGAAAATTCGTTTATCAATGGGAAGGAAACGAGCCAGCACCTTGCAAAATTTGCAGGACATGATCAGGTTTAAAGGTTTGGGGGAATCAACTCAACCTTTGTACCTGGTTTAATACATGCCTAGCATAGTGCTGAGAGGGTGAAATAGGGGGAATGCCCCAAATTTCGGCCCTTTCATTAAATACGTCGCCATATTGCCACGCGGGTTTTCGAACAAGCGCATCCGTGGCCGAACGGTTATCGTGCTAGGCTCCCACGCAAAGGGCAGACTGGGAGCAGACATACCTTTTTGTTATTTCTGTAAATGTTGTGTTCTGGTAAACTGTTCGAGGTCCGAATGTTCTACGCGCCAGACTTTCTATGCCGATAGTTCCAGAAGCCCATGAGAGCACACAACGGGCTCCGCGTGGCGAGCCGGAGCTACTCTTTTCCCTGTGCTTCATCCTGCTGTTCGCGATTCATTTTTGTTCTGTTTTAGCCCAAGTTCGCCACATCTAACGTTTAGTTTCACCAGTGTTTGCCAACTCAGCATTTGTCATTTGTGACAATATTCATTGGTTGTGGGAGCCTTATTTTGTTCATTCTCGAGTGAGTCTTCCATTGTCCCACGAATTCGGTTGTGCCGACACTCCCAAAACCTTTAGCACACGCAATCCAGTTGCAGCACTTTTTTTCAATGAGCCGCTCTCGTAACTAGAAGCTAAGAAAAACTGCAAGAAGCTTTTTATGTGCAGTAATAGTCAAGTTCCGAAATTGCAAACAGTGCATTATCTGCGCCCACCTCAAAGTAAATGGCTTTCCTTTTCAGCATTCCACCTTCAGAGTTCTGGCTCCATAGATGGGGTGAACGTGGCGGAGATGCTGAGCGGAGTTGCTCTGCTGAACGTGCCTCAAGACATTAAAGGCACCAAGACCTTCCAGAGCCCGCTTCGGCTAAAGTCTCTCCTTGCGAACAAGGTCAATGGCATGGACATTGGGGAGCACGTTCGGAGGGTCGTGCGACGGGACGAGCATCAAGTGATCACAGGAAAGAAGACTGTGCAGGGGTAAGATACTGCATCACAATTTCGAAAGGGACGCAAAATACATACCTCAACATACTCTTAAGGTTGGTGCATCAAATCAAACTCCGCATAATTGGAACCGCTCAAATATTTGTAGCTCGAATTTGTTTTCATTAATCAATGCTTACAACGTATAGGACGGCACCCCAGCATATCAAAATCGAGACGAGTGATCCAGGAAAACTCTGACCACACATTTTGACGTTTTGAACAGGACTTGGTGGCAGCTTGGTTCCTCCAAGCTGCGAAATCGAGGCGTTCGGTTCGGCAGCTCAAGAGTCGCCAGCTCTACACTTTTGCTCGTTCTTCCGAAAGGAATCTAGCCACTGAACTCTCGTGCTTGCTTCCGTCGAGGATTGCAATCCTGAAAGCAGCTCATTGCGGTCCTATCCTCAGTCTACGTCCCACATCACATGCTTTAGCATCAACACGTGAAATTATTTTGTTTTCTTTTCGTTCATCACTTTTAAGTTCTTCCACTAAATCGAAGCCAACTGAATTGAAATATTTGCATGAAAGAAGCGTCTCGTGCCATGCTATATATTGGAAGATTCATTCAGACATCAAATATCTCAATTGGTAGTGTCGTTGCGAGCTTGGTGCTGCTTGCACAAGCAGCAGGAAGCTTTGAGGGATGGAATAATTTGTGTCCGACCCACGTTGATTACCACGGAATCGCAAGCCGCGGTTGTGTTCCCATTGTGAAAGCGATTTATTGAAAGTGCAGAGATAACAAGCACTTGTATTGGTGGCGGTAAAGCATTACACGCAACCAAGAAAATGCGTAGCTTCCTGCACACACCACAAGTGGTTTTGCGCAAGTACCAAAGCAAGTGCGAGAGTTCAGCGGCTAAATTCCTCTCTGAAGAATGCGAATAATGTGGAGCCGACGGCGTGTGGGCCGCCACACCGTTTGCCTTGCTTTCGCAGCATGGAGTTGCAGAGCGAGTCTCTGGCAGCCGGCGGTCTGCAGAAGGGTCAGCACAAACGTTGACATCTTCCCAGCACTGCACAATAGCGGCGCATGCTCGGACGCACTGTCTAGGGCCCAGCATCGGTCGGCAGATGTCTTGCGCACAGTCCAGAGCGCACCGCCACTGTGCTCTAGGCAAGTTTGATGCCGAGTGTACACTGCAAAACACTGTTAGCAGAAAGACCATGTCGCCGCTTTTTTGCAGTGCACTTTGAATTGACAGAATGAATTTTTACTTCAGCTAGTGCCCAAATATGTGCACCTTCCACCACCAAAGTAACTTCGATGACAGCCCTTCTATTTTAAACGAAAAATGGAAATTGCTGATTGCTTGTTTACGCTAACGGTGTTGCGTGGTGCACTCGTAAGGTGTTGCTCGTATGCCTCAATTCGTCCAGAAACCACAGTACAGGCGGAACTTGGTACATTGATTGGAGTTGCTTCATATCACCTCAGCGGCCTTCAACCCCTAACTCCCTGAACTTATGCTGCAGGAGGGTTCTTGTTGGTGGCCACGTGACTACCCACGGGCCGGTCAATGGTGTCCACATGAAGGACCTCTACGCACGAGCAATGTCGAGGAGCCAGGAGAACCTCGTCTCGGCCCCTATGACGTTCCTCGGAGGAATCGATGTTGGCAAGTGGATCGGCTTTGAGCCCGCCTTGATTAAGTGCAGTAGCGTTTCTGAGCGAACCCTACGCACTCTCGCGTCCACATACTTGTGACCAATGAAGCGGGCGGCTCGCATCTGTTGCACACCTACCTACTTCAGTTTTGCAGACAGGGGTGATGCACCCAACAAATGGGATACAATATATTAGCTTCTGAACGTCACATAGTCACCAAGGGTTATGTTTGTATAAATCTTATGTTTGTATACATGTCATGTTCATATGCACATGTAATAAGAGAAACATTTGAATTGCAGTACTATTGGTTGCAGAAGGCCCGTCTACGGGAGGTAGACGGTTGGACCAGAAAATTGTGTGAATTGGTTTAGAATGTGATGGACGACTTTGTGGATATTGACAAAAAATATTCCTTGAATTTTTCCAGCAGTTCCTAAGCAGTTTCGCAAATGTTCACGTAGTACAACATGGTTATAAAAACGCTGCCGCATTTCAATGACATGGCCTTAATTAAATGTATTATGGGCCCTCTCTAGAACACCTGCAGGTGTACGACCCGGCAAAACTTGATGGAATTCAGATGAAGAATGTAGTTCTGCTCAAGGAAGACTCTGTGCTCGGTGGGAATGTGGTCTTCAAGAGCCTTCTCGCCGATGGCCACACTAAAGTTGGTGGCACGGTGAACGGCTGCAACCTCACGAAGGTGAGTGTACCTGTCGTAATAGTTGTCCCCGAGGGGGTTGGGAACTTTGCAGCTGAGGCAACTAACAACTCTGCTTCTTAGTTGCCACATCTCTAAGGCCATGGACAAGGGGGGAGGGGTTCGGTGGCAGAGTGTGCTAATGCACCGAAACTCTGAGCACGTGGAGCCAAAGCTCATGCTGCAGAACCCAGGGGTCCTGCATTCAATTTTCACCCCTGCCCATTCCAATCTGGATGAGCATCGTATTGGCACGCATTCATGTATCGCTACTGGGTGGTGCACGTTAACAGTGTTGACCAGTGTCGCCGTACTTCGAAGGCAGATCGACCCTGTGCTGTCCAAGCATGAATGTCAGATTTGTTCTCATCTCCAAGGCCAGTGCTCTGCCTTCAATGGTAGATTAACATGGGACAAGTTCTCAGTTGTGCAACTGTAGCTGTCTCGTATCCATGCATCCCAAAACTGGCAGGCCCGCACCACAGCTAACTTTCTCGCAACTTTGTAGGACACCGATGTAGTGAACTTCTGCGTCAATGAATTTCAAAAACTGCCTTCCACTGTTTGTACACGAATGCTTTCTGCATAACAATCTTCGGTTTTCATGAAAATAAGCTAGTCATGTCCATTAACTTGTTTAAAACTCGTTTACCCATTTTGTTCCATTTTGTGTCAAGGATTGTCAAAGTGGGGCGAACTATTAAATTTAATAACTAGTCGCGGTCCTTTCGATTGGGTGCATAAGCATGCAGGATTTTTCACTACTGTGAATGGATGTACGCTTTCGGTAATGTCAGTCTGACCCCCTTTCACTCCTGCAGCTTTACGAAGATGCGCTCTACCTCAACGGCAACAAGCAGCGCATCTCGGGAGAGAAGCACTTTGCAAAGCTGACCGTGAAGGGCAACGTCAACATTCGTGGCAGTGTCAACGGGGTCCCTTTTGACCTCCTGGTCAACCAGCTGGTCGTGAGGAATGGGTTCCAGGCCATCAACGGACCGATGACGTTCGTCGACGGGGTCTCTGCGGATTCCCTCGTGGTTGCCGGACCAGTCAACAGCATCAACCTCACGGACCTCCTCCACGACGCAGTCACAAAGTCAACGGAGCAGGTCGGGAATCTTCGAGCCTTTCATTCGTTGGGTGCAAGATTACTGCTACTCGCACTAAGCTTCTGGACGGGTTCGAATCCCGGCCGAGGTGCCCGCAATCTGATAGAGGCTTATTGCGGAGTAGGCGCCGTGTAACCGAGCTTTCGGTTGCACGTCAAAAGATCCCCAGGTGGTCGAAATTAATCCTCAGTCCTCCGCTGGGGCGTGCCAGATGCCCTTCGTTGGTTTGGCACGTAAAACCCCCAAATTTGACTTCACTAAGCTTCTGGATTGTTTTGTGATTTTGAATATTGCTGTACCAAACTAAAATTTTAATCGTTTATGGTGGTGCTCATTATGGGATGAGAGATGTCAATGCTCCGCCATCCTGTTTACTCGGGTGTCAAATTTAGGGGGCTACATGGTACGCTGTCATTGTACTGATCGAAATTTCCATATTTCTTTCTTCTTAAATTGTATATGCATGCTTTTCCTGCCACCATGAAAATTAATATTGCAACTGGGACACAGTCAAGCTGCGACAAAATGGATGATGCAGCTTGACCGGTCTCTTCATGAACCTCGCGGGCTGTGTGGGCTCGACTTCGTTGACTGCGCAATTCTGTCTTTCCCGATCAGGTCATCCAAGGCACCAAGACGTTCACAAATCAGCACGGCTTAGAAATCTCGGATTCGTTGCACGTCCATGGCAATGTCCACTCGAGGGGCTTGGTTGGAGGAATACGCGTGGAAGACCTTGGCACGGTCGTGACTGGTCACGGCCATCACCAGATCGGTGGCAGAAAGACTGTCATGAATGCTCACGTTGCTGGCAATGTTTTTGTTCAAGGTAAGCAGAACTGTGGCCTTGTGGTGCTTTGCCAAAGCAATGTCCCAGACAATTTTCTCCATCGTAAATGTGTGTAATATTACAATATCCCAGTCTCATTTGGGTACTCAATGTCTCGATCAAACCAGCTGCAGCATATGCTATCCATTGTGGAAAAGTAGCCACAAGTTCAGTGTACTTGCTTGCACGTCGTATTGGCATGCAGAATCTTCAGCTTCCGATGGCACGGCTTGAACGATGTCGAATTGTGATCTTTTGGTTTTTACTATTTCAATGCTAGTCAAAACACCAGGACGTGTCGGTTTTCATTTGGCATAACGTGATGGGTGTACCTGTGAACGTTTCTATCCCAATACAGTAGGTACATATCGCGACGCCATTAGTAGGACGAGCAATTGCCGGTTTAGGAATAGTACAGATCACACTCAACTGTGTTCTTGTCTAAAAACTTGCCCCGGTCATTGGCACAGGTAAGTTAAACGGCCTGCGGGTTCCCGACGACCTGGTCCTGCTGAAGTCTCGGTATGAGCACATCCCCGGGAAGACCATCCTGGCTGGGCCCGCCACCATCCGGGGCAACCTGAACACCGCCAAGGTCAACGACGTCAGCCTGGACAAGCTGCTCGCCGAGAGGGTCACGCTCCGTGGCACTCAGAGGGTCAGGTCCAAGCTCGTGTTCCAGGAAGACGTCGAAATTCAAGGTGACCCTCCCACCGCATTGCCAGAAGGCCCAAGGCTGGCAATGCAAAAACTCGTCATCCGCATTTCAGCCTTTGAAGTTGTTTCGAAGCTGTAATCTAGACCTGCCTCTTTCAGGCAACTTCCAAGCACTGCGCATCAACAGCATTCCGAGGGAGCACCTGGTCCTGCAGTCGGCACAGCGGGCTCTAAAGGGAACAAAGACCTTTGTTCAGGACGTGGAGGTGGAAGGAGACCTGAGGGTCGGACGGGTCAACGGCTTCGACCTGGTCGAACTCGCCAAGGACCTTGTCCTTGTGAACAGGCCCGACGAGATACCGCACAACACGGTGAGGACGGCTCCAAGGCCAGCACACTGTTTTGAGCAACTGGCAGGAATTGGAATTCCACATTTAGCACACACTTTTCCTGCAGCAAGATATACAAGTTGGCATCTTGCCCACTAGTTTCTTTTTGTATTGAGATTTTCAGTGGGTGCTTTTGCTAAGTGTTTGCTACATGGTGGCCAGATGGAGCAAAAGAAGCCTGGTGTGCCGGGCTTTCGGCTGCTGGGCTTCGTTCAACTTCCCGAGCTCGAGAGGTTTTTGAGGCCCCTCTTGATAGTATCTCACTTTTTGGCATTGGTCACATATCTGCAGCAGAGTTTCTTTAGAAATGCAGGTGCTTTCCCTTCTGTATCCAGGGAAACTTGCATTGACTAGTGAATTCATGCGCTGGAAAGATTTCGGACTCTGCTCAATGTAGTCTCTGGCTACCCAGTCACTTCTGCAAAAACATGTAGGGTTCTCAGAGGTGCAGGTTTCGCTCGAAGTAACCTTATTGTAGTGGTGCTAGAGCCACGCATAAATCAGCTTTAGCAGTCATTAATATTGTTTCACTCTGCTATACTTTTAATGACATTAGAACAGAGCCATTGGGTCAGATGAAGTGCCAGCATATACACATGCCTGGTTGGTGGCTTCAAATACTTGTCAAGGTGCCCATAGTTCGGTGGCTGTGCCACGTATCTGAGATTCCAGTTGCAGGTTAGGAATCGCAGGTGGAGTTATTGAACTCTTGGTGCCTTAGCAGGGCACGCCAGATGGCTCCACATTGTTGTGACTTGGAAACCGTCGTGAAGTCTCGAAAAATGTTGGTGTAGACTCGCGATTGCGTCCGCCGGTCCCTGCAACGAAACGAAAGATTTAATCTGTGTTGCTGAGCTCCATCTCGGTACAAAAGCTTTCGAGCCATTTAATTCCTCGTATTGGCCTTCTCCACAGCTCCATAATCTCACTTCGTGAGCTCAATAATGCAACTGCATATCGCTTGGTCAAGCAAAACATGCACGTTTCTTGCATCTCGATTTGGGTGCTAGCATTACTGTACCTTCTCTCTCAGGTGTTTGCTGCTCCCATCGAAGTGCAGGGTGACATTGATGTGGTCGGTACGGTAAACGGAATGGACGTGCACAACCTGCAGCAGCATTTTGCCAGCGGCAAGCAGCTCTGGAGTGCTGGAGTGCAGAGCGTTGCTCGCACTCTTCAACACCAGGGTCAAACGTTGCACAAGCAGTACTCTGCTTACAAGGGTAAGTGAAAGCTTGCGTTGAGGAGTGACCATCTTAAAGTGTCTACTTTTAAACCATTCGCTCAGTATCTATGAAATGCCTAATCATCTCGTTGCCTAAATGCACTGCATGAAGTATTATCTCCGTAAGACAATTTTCCGATAGGATACGGGGGAGGTATACAGCTATTGACGAGTCTCCTCACTTGGCAACAAAATCTGGTATAAAATTGCTACAAAATATTGATAGTTTCTAAGCTTAGCCTTAACTAGAACTTGTAGTGCCTGTATTTTTTACCCTGAAACCTGCTTTTTCCTTGCAAAATGTCGATTTCGAAAGCATTCCATGTAATGCAAAATTTTCTTGTCAAAAGTCTACTTTTTGGCAGTGAGAACTTCATATAAATAGAAAAATATTTAGCTACATTCCTCAATAAATTTTAGTTCAGGAATGTCCACAGTGATAAATTCCGCAGTTCATTGAAATTATAATTTCCTAAAACGAAAGTTGCTGCAAAAAAGTGAAATTGAGAAAAACCTGTTTGAAGTTGCCACACCACTACATTTGATTTTACTGGTGGTGGTGGCAACTAAAAAGGCACCAAGCGCATAGGTGGTGCCTTCTGCTTACAGCCTGTCTCCTGCATGGCTTTGCTGAGCGAGTCTGAGCTTAAAGGAGCTGTGCAACGATATTCAGTTAGAATGTTTTTCACTTTACACGAGCTTACTGGCACTGGTGGGACTCAAGGATACTCGCACGCAACGCCACTGGCCAAGAAACTCCTTTGTTGCGGTGTAATTTCAAGGACAAAAGCGATCATTTTCATTCAATCTCTCCTTTGCAAAATTTGACGACGTAACGTGGGGATTGCAGTACTCCCCAATGACGATATTTGAATGCGGTTCATAGATTGGACCCGAGCATTGCGTGGGCACTCGATTTGGGCTCGTGATAATTACTATAGCTCGAGAAGCATTCGGGTAGTGGCCCATGTCCAATTGCTGCAACGACGACAATAGCCGAGCCATAACAATGTCTGGAACTCAGCGCGTGTCCTGTGCTTTGCCAACACCAGCGCGTGGCTATGATCAACATTGGCGGCATATAATAGATTCCAGGTCACGTGGCCGCTTGTTCTGGCTGCGAGTTGAGGGGGTGAACGCTGCTCGTTTTTCTTCAATTTTTTGGGGACTTCTATTGCGTGGGGTGAAAAACGAACGCGTGTTTCATAGGTCATTAACGTCAGGGATCTGTTCTAAGCGGTATTTGCGCAAAGTACAAAAATTGTTTGCATCGCCCCTTTAAAACGGTTTCTTCAAGCGTCATTTTGTTGTCTGCACGTGGACATTGATTGCGATAAGAATGAGGAATTGGATGTGCTTTCACTACACGAACCAGCGTCAACAATTAGGGGCGGGAGAAGCGTCATCGAAATACAAAGCAGACAAACCCACGTGACTTTCTACAAACAAATGTTGCTTTTAGTCAGTTTTCTGTTCAATCAGGGCAGGCTTTTAGATTCTTCGCCATGTGCACAGCCTCTTCCACGTGAAAGCTGCACTTCCATGCTGTTCTTGCCAGAGTAGAGTGTGCACTCTTCAACAAAAACGGTTGATGTATTGAAACTGAAGAAATACTCTTTCCAACGAGAGGATGATCTTCATTCTAGGGCGTAGTGGTAAAGAGCTAAAGCAGTTAGAAAATGGAAAACCTAGAAGTTTCACATTTCCAAAACGCAAGATTTTGCATCGTTGGCTTAACAAGTATTTTGTTTCTTCGTAAATATTTCGGATGTTGCAATAAATATTTGCAGGAGTGTGTACTATTAGTTGTGGAGCCACAACACATATAAGTTAGAAGTAATTTGTTTCTCAAATGCGATATTTTGAGATGGTGTCCCCCCTTAAATATACCATACAGCAAAAAGACTATAGTGGAAACTCGAGTAGCAGATGGGCATAACATAAAAAAAGGTTGACTTTTTCCTCTAGCACCCTTACTTAGATGCAGTGGTTGATGTAGGAATGTAGTCTGTTACAGGTTAAAAATGGCTGCAAAAGCTCCTCCCAAGATCCTTGCAACTAGGAATATCCAGATCAACTGACTTCACACTCCAAATGCCAGATCCTGATACCACAGTAAATGGGATATTGTTGCAGGTCTCTAGAGTCTAGTGCTCCTCCCATCTTTTCCCAAAGACTGCCATATCTGTTGCCTGGAATGATCCTAGACTCGGGCATTTCTTTTAGTTTCTCTTCGATCTTGTACTTGTGTGGAACTAACACTCACAAAACCGGAAATCCTGCACACCTGGTTTAGGTGTACCTACTTTCTTTTTGTGCAGGACAAGCGACAGTATTTATGCACTTCGAGCTCTTCCAGACTCTTGAGATCCCATCGCGACGCATCTTAACAAGCCCTGTGACATTCACGGCTGGGTAAGCATCAAGCTAAATTTTGCTTTATATCGGCACCCAAGCGAGGAACTTGGCAAGAATCTACTGCTACAAGCTCGAAATTGTTTCACCACTGATAGTGCAACCTCGTTGACTGTCGGAAGTTTGTGGATGCACGGCATTGCATGGCCACTGAAGCACTGCATGCCCAAACTGCCAAGCACGATTCATCCCCTGTTTCATACTTCATTGTGTACTGCAGTCGCCATTCAGACATAGCATTAGTTTTTTTTACTCTTTCGAGGAAGCAGCACATTCAAATTACTACTGCTTAGTTGCTGCCCTGGATGACAGTCCACCAAGGAAGTGCTAAATGTTTTGTAAAAAAAAAAAAACTAAGAACTATAGTAGGTTACAAGTCAAGAAGGTAGCGGCAAATGCCCCTCAAAGGGAATCGTATATCCCTCCGCCACCTCCGCATCCAATAGCGTCCCACCATTTCCGTGACGTTGCGGCCAACGCGCGAGGAGGGGTCTTGCTTTTCTGTACCATACCTGCCAACCTAGCAACATAAAAATCCAGGAGACCGCCGCGCGCGCAAAAAAAGTTGAAACATTTTTTTTTTAGTTTGACAAGAAACTTTGTGAAGAGGCACTCTGCGCGAATCACACAGTCTTCGCAGTTGTTTTGGAGTAAACTGCCGGTGGTGCCCTGCCCTTCTACGGCACGAGCATGGTTCTGATGCTTTCGTGAAACGATGTGTATCTTGATGTTAAGCTTGCCGTCGTGCGAAACGCTCGCACGTCACAGGCGCACATGGTACAGAATCCATACTTGTCAGCTTTCTGCGAAGCGACAAAGCACGGAAACTCAGTTGCATATGATCTCAGAAATACTTGCAAGTACTTCTTCTTGGCTTTTGAAAGTGCCATAGATCGTTCCAACAGATCAGTGGTTCCAACCAAACTCGGCGAAACACGAAGAGTAGTTCGGCGTTCCGCACCTCTCTCGACGACCTGACAAAGCCAACTGAAGCCTAGCGCACCCATGGTCATATCAGCCGTGTTCCAAAATGCACTGTAACTTCAGGAGTAGAGGTTTCGTACCTTGGCGTTTGAAAATCTACCCTCTTTTTACGCTACTGCTCTGAATTGTCACGTGGTAACCCGCCAGAGTAACCTAAACCTACTCTCGAGTAACTCGCAATGACTCAGGCGTGATAATTATAACAATAAAACGTCATAAAAAAAAATTAAAAAAAAACTATGGCGGATAGTTTTCGGGAGATTTGACGTTGCGTCCGTACAACCGTACGAAATTGTCAAAATCCGGGAGTCTCCCGGGTAATCCGGGAGACTTGGCAGGTATGCTGTACATATTTGCTTTATCTTTCGACTTTGACTTAGCATTGTGGAAGCCACGAGAGGGAGATTAGTCTTCCCCTTCCGATCGAAACAAATAAGACTTTCGGGGATTAGCTTCCCCCTTTGATGGATACAAAGGCTGCTTTCAGGGGCTCGCTTCTCCCTCCGATGAATACAAAGGTCTCTTTCTTAATAAGTGGGGGTCGAAGACAAGTTGGCACCACTCTGTGGCCATTATCTATCCATTGAAGCGGAACAAGGAGTTTCCAGTGAACTCTTCTTTCGACTGCGGAGGGATTTGAAACTGGCGCATCACGCTTGTGGGAGGAGCTTCTCCTACCTTCTTAACTTGCAACCGACTATAGCCACAGCTTCCTGGCAAGTCTTGTTCTATACATGGTACACTTTGCCAATGTCTGCAAAGTAACTTTGCAAAAAACAAATTTCTTAGTACCAATGTCAAAATTGGATGCTCTGCAAGAAAAATTTGTTGGCACTGTGGACCCTTCGCAATAAAACCTTCGGACAAAAGTTGACAACTACCAGTGGGGTGGGTTTTAGTCCTCAACTTTGTTCTTTCTAGGTTGCCGTGGAATTCGGTTGCTGCCGATGTTGCGGTGTCCTGGACGGCACGGCCGACTCACTGTCACCACGGCGGTGGTGACTGCTGCAACGAGTTTTCTTCGGAGATCCTGAACGTTGCCAATGACGGGACATTGCACAGGAACAGACTCGTGCTGCACAGGCGCTACTTCCCTTTCGCGGCTGAGACTCCAGAAGGGTTTGGAGGACCTGGTTTCGTCGCCTGGACAAACAGTACCTCAAGCAGAAAAGGGTGTGTTCGATCCCAGTTCCTCGCCCTTGGCACGTGCCCATTCTTGCAGCGTTACTTTGACAGCCCATTTCAGCAGAAGACTTTTCCACCTTCTGAAACTGCAAAGTGAATCGCACTAGACTGGTTCAGACATTTGCATTCGTGTACAACCGACTGCATCATGACCACTTGTGACAAGACTGTTGCTATGCGGAGTGCAAATTCGTCTGCTTGTTGCACAGCGGTCGCGGTGACGCTAAAACACTGTTCTTAGACTGGCTCAGATCAGCAGGATGGTGGATAGACCTCGAGGCAGCTGGCATTGAGGTCTACCCACCAACCTTCAAAGCCAATCGGAACTCGGCGTTCTGACGTCGCTGCAATTCCTGCGCAAGAAGCAGACGGACTTGAACTCCGCATTGCGTCGGACATCCACGCAATGTGTGGAGCGGAAAGCCAGGAGTTGCAATGCAGTCTGCCAC
The DNA here is from genome assembly GCA_037355805.1 of Ixodes ricinus. Taxonomy (NCBI): domain Eukaryota; kingdom Metazoa; phylum Arthropoda; class Arachnida; order Ixodida; family Ixodidae; genus Ixodes; species Ixodes ricinus. The sequence goes on along the minus strand of JAZHYW010055074.1, from coordinate 92,485 downwards.
GTACCGAAGCACAGACGTCCGCACCGTGAACTGGCCTCGGGGAAAATGTTTCACCGTGCTAGGTTGGCTCCAAATTCTGGGGAGGGGTTCTCTGGTGACATACTAGCTTCGTTCAATTTACTTGCATTTCCTGCACCGGTGCAGACAAGTGTCGGGTGGTCTAATTTCGGTCGTATCTCCATACAAATGCCAGAAGTGCACTGCCCTACACCACTTTTCTGCACGGGTGCAGAAGGTGCAGGTAAATCGAACGAAGTTACTGACAAGATGCGTGCACACCACAACCTACACGTGGCGCCTTCTGAACCTGCTTCCTCCGCCAGATTTTATGCCGGTACCATTTTTTCTCGCCCAGGTGTGACCATCCCGGAACGGAAGAGTTTGTGGTCGGCTCCCTCGACGGAGCCCGGCCGCTTTCCCTGGAGCAGAACGTCAAAGTTGGTTTCCGCTCGCTGGCCTCCCCCTTCGTGAGCGACGTCAAGGTCTTCCAGGTCCTGGGCGACACCTACATGGCGGTGGCCCACTCCTTCAGCAAGTACAGCTCGCACGGCACCAAAGGTGACGACAGCTCGACGCTGCTCTGACAGCAACTGAATGCTGGTTCACACATTTCCTTTTGACTGCGATCGACCGTGCTACAACCGTTTGAGACTGCTTACGAGATAACAGACTGGCACCACCTACTGCGTGGCCCTGGAACGCTTCTCATCTGCGTACATTTCGTGCATCATTCCTCCATCGAGCCTGAAAAATTTTGACCATGTTATAAGTTTCTGGTAGATGGTGCATAGGTCTGATCTCGCAGTTGTTGCGAAACCTTCAGTCTAGTCGTACCCAGATCAAAAGGATTCTAAGGATACCTTATAGACGGGGCCAGCTTGGTCTCTTGTAGGCCATTCAAGTGGTTTTGGCACAGTTACGGTCAAATGCAAATCCATGAACAAGCCTTTGGCAGACACACAAATGGAAGTATGGCTCTGGACTAGGTGCGCAGAGAATTCCATCCTTTTCGCTCATCTATGGATGGACATTGTACCAGCATACATTTGTGCAATAGCTACTGCACGATGCATGTTAGCTGTCGCAAGTTAGGAGTCGTGTTACACTGTTCAAATAGACCCTTTTTAGAGCTGCAGACCATGCTGTACGTTCTGTAAAAAGTATTGCGCCCTCTGCATGGAAGCTGCAAATTAAGAGTGCTCACGAGACATGAGCACTGTAGAACCTTCCACATTTCGGAAAACCAGCGTGCCAAGTTGGAGCAAGGCCGAAGCTACCGGCGCAGTCGTGTTGCCTTAAGTGGTGCTTTCACCGTACCAGCTCGTGTGCTCTGCAAACCTGCTCGAAGCTTTTGTACTTCTGCTTCTCTTGCACTTATGATCAAACATAGTGCAGGATGTTTAATAGACAACTCCCAATTGTCGGTGGGGTGCGGGTCGCCGAACAAGCTTTCTTTAGAAATTCTAGGTCGACGGAGGAGTCTTTGTGTTTGTGCCACTTGCAGCGCCAGGTGGTCGCGTGGACGTCTTGCACCACCTGTCCGAGCAGAACCGGTGGACCCTGGTGCAGAGCATAAATGGCACCGCAGCCGTGTCGATCGACGTGGTCAAACACCGTGGCACGGTGTTGCTCTCGGTCGCCAACTGCATGAGGCTTGGCCTGGTGCCAGTCCCATCTGTGGTCTACAGCTTCGACAAGGACACGCGCATCGTAAGCATTTGTATATTTGTTTTTCCAGCACGTTTCTACATTGGGGATCGTTCCAAGGGCCACTCCAGTAAAATAAAGATTAAGATGCAATTGAAATTCCCATAATTGTGGGCATTAGATCCAGTGCTGGGAGAGTGCAGTGCCACTATGGTTCGTTGTTCATCGGGCAGGACAACTGATAGCTCTTGCAGTTTTGTTGGGCAAGTTGGAAGGGGCCAGTGGCTAGGGCAATACGAATTGCACCCAACAATAAGACCTTCGCAAATGTTGCTCTTTGGTGTAGCCTATAATAGTTTTGCAATGGGGTTATGAAAAGTCCAGAGGTTCCCTCGTTAGATTTCCTGTGCACCCTACTTATCACTTCAAAGTGTTTTTCCCATTTAAGTGCCAATGGTATGGCTTCTTGCGGTGTTTGGATGTTATTTATTGAACTACCATAAAACCCAGAGGGATGCCCCACTCCCAAAAGATAGCCCTCCCCCTATTTTTGGCTTGATTTGCTATATTTTTAAACATAGAAAGATAGCCCACTCCTAGTAATAGCAGTTTTGATTAATAATGGCCTCGGCGTAAGTGCGGCTAGTTATAGCTATGCAGTGTTGGGTAAAGTACATTTAAAAGGTACTTCGAGTAAAGTACAAAGTAAATTAGACGTGATGTACTTCAAGTAAAGTAGTAAGTACACTAGAGTGCTCCATCTGTAATGTTCGCCAGAAAAAGTGCCTAAAATCGTTGATCTGCCGCTACACCAAGCAAAGTGCCAACCTGCCTCTCCTCCCAGTTTGTGGCCGTAGCGGAGCTGCCAACGTCTCTTCCGTCGTCCACCCTCTTTGTGGGTGCCGGTGCGGGCTTGGCGGTGGTGTTTGCCAACGAGAAGGCCGGGCTGCAAGGCCGCCACGGCTGGGTGGACGCCTACACAGAGCCTGTGGGCATCTACGTCTGGGTGCAGGGACACTTCCAGCTGCTCCAGAACATCCCTCTGCCAGGAGTGAACTGCCTCGAGCGATTTCACTTTGCCGGCAAGTTTGCTTCCTTCGATTCACTAGGGTCGCTTTTACGGGAACGGCTGTCGCCGGCAAAGTTTTGCAGTGGGTCCCATGCATTTCGTGTATGTAGCAGTCTGCCAAATTTAGTGGGTCAATTTCTCTGCCGAATTAAGCAGGTTGGCCACCCTGGCGGTGGTTCAGAGGTAAAGCGCTGGCTTGCGGATCTTTAGGTGGCTTGTTCGAATCCTGGCCGTGGCAATCGCAGTCTTGTGGAGGCTTATTGCAGAAAAAGTGCCACGTAGCCGAGGTTAATATTCATATTCGTCTTATTATTTCGGTTGCATGTTGAAAGATTATCAGGTGGTCGAAATGATTCCCTGGTCCTTCGCTGGGGCATGCCAGATTCTCTTCGTCGGTTTGGCATGGAAGACCACCAAATTTGGTTTAGAAATTTAGTGGGGAATCTATCGGTCTCGCGTGCCTTCACTATTTCTCCGCCAGGTTTAGCGGGGCACTTTCTTCGTTGTGACAAATTTTATGTTGCGTGATGTCGCGGTACCATGTCATGTCGTGGCCTCTCGTGACGTCGCGTACCGTGTGACCAACGTCCGCTTAATTTGAACACTGCGGCGTAACTGTGCAGCAGTGTGCAGAATCTCGGCTGTTGCCGCAGTTCATTTGAAAGATGTGACAAGCCAGAATTTGTTTCTGAAAATGTCCTTGTGGCAGCATTCTCGGTTTGCCCATTTTTTAACGCTGCATTTTGAGGGATGGGATCATCCCTGAGGAAAGTAAAGTAGCGAAAAACCATTACGAAAACATAGAACATGGATTTCACAGGAACATCTGAGCAAAAGAGCAATCAAGGAATAGCGAAGACTATAAGAAACATTCCAAATGCCCCCCCCCCCCCCCCTCCCCTCAGACGGAGCAGTTTTAGAGATTAAATTTTTATAACTGCCTTGTTTTCTTTTTGTCCCAGGTGAAGCTTTCCTAGTCCTCGGCAGCAGGCACGCCAAGACACTGGCGGTCTACCAGTGGAGGGGTTACAGCAAGTTCGAAGTGGTACAAAGCATTGCAGCTTCCCCCGTGGCCCTCCAGATGTACTGGTCCCGTACCGGTCACCTCTTCCTTGCGATCGGCACCGAATGCGGCAAGACCACCGTCCTCCGCGCCGTCCAACAAGGACAGTGCCTTGCACCAATGCAACGTGGGGACTCTCACTTGGAGAGCATGCTGCGAAGGATTGCTTGAACGTCTTCAATCCAAACACTTGGTTGTGAATACTTTTACTTGTTGACTGTTGTTTTTACTACCTGTTATATAGACGTGTTCGGCTCTAGTTCTCAAAGTCAAACTACGAGAACGCCGTTATTTATTATATTTACACGACTGCGAGAGATGGTGGCGTGCCCTTTGACAGGGGCTGTGCCTTCTGCAGATGCAACGTGGCGTTGCTAGCTTGGGAAACAACGCAGTGGAGTATAGCCTGTATGTCTCTTTTGACCCCTAACACTCGGTTGTGAACAATTTTTACACATGTTGATACTGAGATTTTTACATGTTGACAGCCGTTTTTTACTACCTGTTGTACCGACGCATTCGGCTGTAACCCTGAAAGTGAAACTGCAGAAATGGCGACATTGTTTACTGTATACACAGGACTGCAATAAAGATTGCCCCGCTGTTAGCTTGTTTCTGAGGAGTGATGTCCTTTGTCTGTATGTCATGGTTTTGGGCAATTTACAAGTGTTCGAAAGCTGTCAGAGTGCAGGCTTCTGAATTACTGGCATTTGTGTCTGCACGATATAAAACAAGGCATGGATGCATTCCTTGTTCCTGAGGCAACAACGAATGTATGCTGTACTTCCCATAGTTTCCAGAATGCAAGGTCTGTAATAGACCATTTGCCACACAGTTGCAGGGCGTCTAGCAAAATATTATCTTGAAATTCCCCAACTTTTCCAGGTTTTCCCTGACAATTTCAGGTGAAATTCCCTGACCACTGTAGAGGCGTCCGCGCCTGCACAGGTGTGGCCCAGGAAGCATAAAGTGAGGTACTGCGCCTTCAACAGTGCCATTGGTAGTGTCGTCCCAATATTCGACAAGCACTATCCATCTGTTGCTTCCGAGTCACTTTGTTGAGAGACTCGTCAAACGAAACAACTACAAAGTGCACACTGGCGAGGCTTGATAGCAGCTTATTCCGAAAGTAGGGCACAATATCATGGCAGACGGTATATCCTACCTTGCCCTTCGCTAACTGAAGTTTTGCGGTGACTTCCCACCCGGGGGAACGTGAGAGGGACGACTGAGGCTGATGCTGCTGTAGAACAAAGGGATCTGTGAATCGCTATCGAGTTTAAGCTCCAAATTATTTTGGCCTTTGTCAAAGCGCTCTTCAGTAGCAAGCGCTCGTCAACGTCTTCACACTTGTTGTGGTGGTTGCAGGCTCCTCAGGGGCACATGTGCGGTCTCCGCTACATCCGGCCGAAACGTTCGTCGTTGCCGTAAAAAAATGTCGGAAGTCCATATTGGGAACGGATTGACTGCGACTTCAAAGCAGCAAGCTGCTTTTTGCTCGATGCATGACTGGAAACTGACGTGTTTCCTATGTTGCTCAAAGAAAACATTTTGCCGCACATTGAGCACTGAGCACTGTGAGGATCACTTTGCACGGGCTTAATCCAACTTGCATATTCCGATATATTCTGATTCGTCCAGTCCGAATTAAACAAGCACTTTCTCGCCGCCGACATCGTCAACGAAGAGGCCACTTCCGGAAACACGACGCTCAACGACACACGTCAATAACCGAATGTATGGCCGCATAGCCGCCAGATGTGCACCACTGTGACGCGCACTTTCGGATACTTTCGGATCGGATTGGATTGAACTGCGGTCTGCGGCTTTCCCATTTGTTACTAAATCTAGTGGCTTTAACTGGATTTAGCCTAGTGTCATGCCCTTAATCCAATCAATCCAATGCATGGCTTGGACTGAATTTGTCGGCTGTTCTCTGTGCATCGGGTAGCACGCACTACATTGGGTGAGCAGAGCCAGCGTTCCGCTGTAAGCAGTATTGCCTATTTTTCTGCCCCCAGTCGTCGAGCCTTTGCTCAGGGAAGTCGATGGCGTTCCCGGCTCATTTCTTCTGACTGGGCTCGCTTTTTGACAATTTCCCTGACAATTCCCTGATTTTTCCATGACAATTAAAATTTCCCTGACAATTCCCGGTTTTCCCGGTCGCTAGACACCCCGAGTTGTCAATATTGTGGGGGTATGACACTGCTTGATCTAATTAGCCTCTCCAAATTGAGGCCTAATAATCTTACCCTTTCAATGCATGGTTTTGTGCAAAACTAGTCTAGTTTGATTTCACTTAGAATATACCGCAAAGCCTGGGAGCCACAAGAACACTGGCAGTGGCCATGTTGCTTGTGTGCCAACAGGCTATTAGTTCTACGAGCCACAAACTCTTGTTCGCTTGCATACTTCTCAAACTTGACGACTCCCCGAGAAGGCCTGCTTTTGGCACTACTTGTGCCGTTCAACTCTCCAATAGTTGCCCTACCTGGCAAAGCATCCTAAGTGGTCTGCTGCGACCTGTTCTTTTTTTAGCAGCTCGATGGCTCAATGTTTAGACAACTGAGTGGCTGCATTAGGTCTTGGGGGCATTGTTCATTACTATCCCAGGCACCCAATCGTTTTCTTACTTAGCATGGCTTTTACACTGTTTGTCGGAAGTATAGGCTGCGAACTCTTTGCTCACAGGTACCCAAACTGCTGTTCTAATTTTTTAGGATTACGATGCAGTTGGTGTGAAAATGACACCAGAATATCTTAGATTTTTCATACATGTAAGTTGGGGTCATCTCATTTTCACCGCTGGAGTTTGTGTGGCACGGTGACGCATTGCACAATGCTAATGGGTTTGGACTTCTCAGCCAGGAAAGGACACTGGACAAACTGTCAACTGCGTGTTTGTGCCAACAATGTGTGTCTGTATGAAGCAGACTCTCGTTGTTCAAAGCCTCTCATTAAGTCAGCATTACAAAATGGTTCTCGCAATTTATTGGAACTTTGTACAAAAGAAGAAAGGGAAAAAAAAACTATGTACAGGTGTGCACACGTCCTAGCCCCAAGCGTGCGTCTTGGCGTAGTGGAGGGTCAGCTTGCTGTTTGCCCCAAAACACTGCGAAATTCAGTTTCCGTTTAACAAACTTGCTTCTAGGGCACTTCCATCTACACCTAAGGCACGTCTACTGGCTCACCTCGTACAGGTTGCTGACCTCTTGGTCCAGAGATGGTGCAAAGGCTTGGTTGATGTAAATGAACTGCGGATCAGAAGAACGTGCCACGCGGCATTAAATTTTCCGCGCTCTACTAAAACATTGCCGCTTAGCAAGCAGTTTGTGAGAGACTAATTGATCCCCGATCCATAGCCGTTGACGGGTGAACCGAAAGCTACTCCCACCCCTTTCCACTTGAGAGGAGGCGACCTCCTCTCCAGTGTTTGGTCTGCTGAAATGAAAAGAGGTGGGAGGAGCTTCCCCTGAGCTCTTAATCTGTCACCAACTATGGACAGTTAGATTGATTGCATTCAGAGCAATTGAAACGAGTGCCAACAGTCACCGGAGCAACTATCTGCCGTAATCGATGTAGCAAGGAGTAGCTGCGCGATGCAGTCTCGGGTCAAAAAGCTGGGTGCCCGTAGCCATCTTCCGCAATTGGACGGTTGCACAGGGCTCGGCTGACCCTTCTCCTTTCAAAAAGGGTTGTCACAATGGCCCTGTCGTTAATTTCTTTTTGATTGCAGTGGATGCAATCCACGAACCGGCCTCAACATCATCAGCATCGGCCTCAGCATCTCTTGAAGCCTGAACCAGCCTCAAAAGATCTCGGCATCCCGCTTTTATCTTTCTTCGATGCTCGAGTGAACAGAAAAATTATACTCTTATAGTTATACACGTCAATTGCGGAAGATGGGTGGTCTGTGAGAGAATCCAACTATCTCGTGCACCAAATATATCGGGGAAAATCTAAAATAATCGTACTCCCCCTTAAAAACTTGTTTTGCTGGATTAAGGTGCCCACGGTCCAGAACCCAATGGTGCCCGATTGTAAAAGTTGAAAACAACTTTCTCAAATTTCCGATAAAAAAAAAAGGCACTTCGGGGAGTCTCCATGAGTAGAGTGTTATGAACTGAGAAGCTAGCGGTAAAATGGGCCGAAAAAAGTAGGCACCTAGCTGTACCAATACATAAAATTGAAAGAATAAAACACGGAGGACAAGTGCAGGACAACCACTTTCTTTCATTTAGCAATGACGTTGCTACGTGCAACGACGTTGCTACATGAAAGAAAGTGGTTGTCCTGTGCTTGTCCTCCGTGTTTTATTCTTTCAATTTTATGTATTCATGTTCAACCCGCTCGCCTTCACCAGTAGCTGTAACAAGCTTGTGCTTTTGCAAAAGGTGCGTTTTTGTGGCGAATTTAAGCTTGTGGAATTCTAGCAAAAAAAAAATTGAAACAATGCGACATTCGTGGCACCGCCTCCCAACAGGCGCAGCAAGCGCTCGGTCCTAAAATCGCTTTGCTTTCATATGTAACACCGATTTTACGCTGCAGTGCAAGAAATCTATGGTGGTCCGCGGGCTGAACGACGAAAGAGCTCCTTTCCGTCGTTCAGCACGCGGTCCACCATGAATTTCTCGCACCGCAGCGTAAAATCCGTGTTACATATGAAAGCAAAAGCAATTTTTCGAAGGTAAAAACCTCCTTCTAGTCAGTGCGTAGGAATGACATGGTGGAAGCATAAAAAAATTACTGGAAACAATGTTTGTTTCTATGCTGCCTACGAGAACCAAGCAGCGATAACAGACGACAGAGTCGAAGCGACCTACTCTCCTGAGCTTCTCGGCATTGCTGCTACGCAGCGTCGAGTTCGCTGGAGTCGCCAATAGTTCGCTGGAGTCGCGAATACATGCTTTGCACCTGACGTCACCCCGTCGGCTCCCCGGCCACCACCAGAGACGAGGGGAAGGAGGAACCACCCTCTCATTGGGACTCTCTTTTGTGTGTCCCAAACGTCGCTATTCTCCCTCTAGAAGATTAGCCCATCACTCAAAATTCATACAAAAGTAGTTTCCTCCTCATTCTCTTCCGTGGTGGTGCGAAATTGATGATGGGACGTTAGTGCAAAGCAAGTTCTAAGGCGGAGCCTGCTCTGTGGGCGGGGCTTGGGCCACCGGCGTGCTTTGAGCGCTTGGCGGTTTCGTCGAGGCCTAGTGCGAGCTCGGGCCTGATCTTATATTAAAGTTTCCCCGAGCAGAGCGAGGGTGATCGCGCAAAGCGCGACCTGTCATGCAGCCTAGCTTGCCGACCGTTTCCTGTTTGTAAGTCTAGCTAATTCTTCAATAGTGGAATGCACAGTCATCCACGATGACTGTACATTCCTCCGTTGAAGAAGTGCAAATAAAAAGTACAAAAATAACCGATACAAAAAGACTGATAACAGTAGCCTACCAGGGATTCCGACGGTTCGAGCTTGAGGTATTTCCTGATGAAATCAGCGATGTCCATCACCTTCATGGACGCGGAGACGGCCCATTTTCTCTTCTGCATGATCGGCGCGTCTCCGGTAGCCTTTAGCAGCACGTCGACTGCAATGCGAAATCGTACAATTATTTAATATTTGATCATGTGCTTTCAAACTCGCACGCGATGCAACCACCGCTTTAGAGAAAGTCTATCTCACTTTTCTTTCTTTCTGCGTTTGGCTGGTGGCCTCCAAAGGATTCCGGTGGACCCTTGTGTTGGTCCGGTTTGGAATGGGAAGAATTGTCCGAATTTTCCTCAGCGGTGTCATCCGTTTTCTCGTTGTCGGCAGTGGTAGCAGCAGCAAGATCGGAGTCCGCCTCCGACATCTTTGACAGGATACGACTTGGATTGGATTCGACCAATGTTACGCTGATCGAAAAAAAAAAAAAGGTTTGTGAGAGGCGTTGGTGATGAAATTTGCTTCTGAAAGGCGTTTAAAATATTCCAAACGCGTTTTTCTTTTTTGCAGCACATAACTTAAAGTACTTTGTTGTACTCTGTGTAATGGCATTTATTTTTATTCTTGCAAAACTCGAATCGCCCCATCGCAGCGAAATGCCACGCAGTGCACTCTAGGAACTAGCTGGCCACTTAGTTTCGGTTTCGTTTGAGGAGCTTCAATTCATGCTATCATGCCGTCACCGAACGTGCTGCTTGCGTTTTTGATTGTCCGACTTCCCACGAATGTACAATACTGCAGCATTCTCGAGCAATATAGAAGGAAGACCGGGGAACTTTTCTTGGTTCTCGACATGCCGGATATTGTGCTTGCGTATGCAAACGTATTAAGATGTGACTTAGTCCCCTCACCACGATTGCATCTTTGAGCTCACTTTCAATAGTCCTGTCTAGTACCAGTGAACCACAATTGAAATTTGGTCACTTTGAGCCCTACACGCATTTTATTTGCCAAACGTCAGCTTCATTTTACTTCATTGAGCAAAAAGAAGCCGCATCCTCACAGAATACTCACAGTTGAGCCCAGCGTTGGCGCATGAACTTTTAAAGGAACGCAATAAATTCGCATTCACTACTGCATAAAAGTTACTATGAAGTCCTCCTCGTGTCATCATATATATCCCACAAAAATATTATGCCGATTGCAGATTAAGGTTTCGCAAACCCCGAGACAGTGGCGGATCCAGGGGGGGGGGGGGGGCGACGGGGCAGCCGCCCCCCAAACGAAGTCGACCCCCCTCCCCCTTCTCGGAGGGCAATTTGACATGGATGAACCCGCCGGTGCACAAGAAAGAATGGGTCCGCCCCCCCAAAACGGAGTTCTGGATCCGCCCCTGCCCCGAGATAGGCTAGCTACGACGGAGTCCCTAACACGCGCTTCCTACTCCTCGCGAAGCCTTTTTGTACGAGCCTTTACCGACGCCCAAGATCTATGTCTGAACTGTGCTTATGAAATTATCTCGGCATACTCAGTCAGGGAGTAAGCAAACATATAACAAATCTTACGGCCATTAGCAATCGCCAAATGCGCTTGAAATTCTTTAGTTCATTTGGAGCACCGCATAAAGGTTCACGGCTGTCCGCCGAACTGTGCGACATTCTTCACGCAAGTGCTCGACTGTTGCTTTCTTCAAAACGGTCTGTATGTGTGAATGTGCCTATATGATTGCCAGTGTTGGGTAAAGTACTTTTAAAAAGGTACTTCAAGTAAAGTACAAAGTAAATGAGACGTGACCAACGAGGTAAAGTAATAAGTACACTGGGTGCAATGTACTTGAAGTAAAGTACTATAAATACAATGTACTTTCACAGTAAAGTACAAGTATTTTAATACAGTTTTTCATGATGTCCTTTAATTGCCTATACACGTTTGCAAGTCTGGCTTCAGGGCACTACCATCTTGCTCGCTGGGGGCGCTTGGACGCGTCCTAATCCGATTACGAAGCCTTGCTAAGGCGTCATAATCGTATTATGGCCGCGCCCAAGCGCACCCACTGGCAAATGGCGGCACCCTGAAAGTGAGACCGGACCTGCAAACGATGTATACAATGACTTTTTAACTGGTATGCGTTGCCCAGGGGTAATCAGGGTGCATGACCTATTTTCAAAAACAGCGGCGAATATTTGATAAAGTCAGAGGCCACAGAGTAGTTATTTTCAGAATTTAGCTAAATTCAGGAGTCCTCCTCAGTGGCGTCACGAGGGTCAGCGGCACCCGGGGCGGTGGCTCTGCCGCGACACCCCCCCCTCTCCCCGCCCCGCTCTCGCGGGGCCGCCACGTTCATCTCGTCCCCCCCCCGCTCTCGCGTGGCCCGCCGCGACTCAACCCCCCCCCCCTCCGTGGCCCGCCGCGACACCCCCCTGAGCGCTGCGCCCGGGGCGGTCCGCCCCCCCCCCCCCCGCGGCGCCACTGGTCCTCCTTCTGAGTTAGGAGCCTCTTGCACTGTTTTTGCACCCAAGGGAGAGCATGACGTCAGTGAGTGTGCAAGCGAGCTGGTGATAATTAATCATAATGTGATACCTGAAATTGAGGTGCGAAAAAATTGAGGAACTTTCGAGTTGAAGGAAAAAGACAAAAGAGAATGTCTCAAAACATTGTGACGTTCCCCTCTGTTGTCCTTTTCTTCGACTTAAAAGTTTAATTGTTCCGCACCACAGTTGTCGTGAGGTTGCCTTGCTGCATACCCATCGAGGAAACCCCGGCTTCGTGTTGTTCCTCCAGGATGGGCATGCAGCGAAGCCTTCTAAGTTTCAGGTGCTAGATTATGATTAATTTTGCCCCGTAATATTTTAAACCTCCTCACTTGCGCTAAACGACCGAGAAGTAGCGAGAGATTCAAAAAGCTACTGGAAAGTCGCCCCCCAGAACAAGCGGGGCGATGCGTCGTCTGCTCACGTCTCTTGTGAGAGTGAGTATCCCTCCCAGTATTTCTACGGAGTTGACAAAGCATCATTTCGTGATACAAAGTTTAACAAAACCAAATTTGGGGAATGTACTTTGAAGTCGGGAATTGTACTTTCCTCGGAAAGTACCACGAAAAAATTAGCAATATAAAAGTACAAGTACAGGGTGTTACAAAGTAAAGTTACAGTGTCTTTTTTACCGCAGAAATGAACTGGGCATCGCCGAACGCTCATTCTCCGCCCAAAGGTAGCGCTAGAGGTCTCAACCAGATGCCAAAGTTTCAGCCCGATCCGATAACTGAATCAAAAGTTATAAGTGATTTTCTGAAAATTTCAATGGGAAAATGGCGGCCGACGGATTTTCCCAATACGCGAGGCTCTATGGCACCAGAAACCGAAAACGGGCAAAAATGGGCTCCATTTTCCCAATAGAACTTTTCAGAAAATTACTTATAACTTTTGATTAAGTTATCGGATCGGGCTGAAACATTGGCATCTGGTTGAGACCTCTAGCGCTACCTTTGGGCGGAGAATGAGCGTTCGGCGATGCCTAGTTTATTTTTGCGGTAAAAAAAAACCCTGTAAATTTTTTTTTTGGTGACATCCTGTACATATCCTGAGAATGTAATTCAAGTAAAGTACAAGTTTCCTAAATCTACTTGAAGTAGTACTTTAAGTACAATCTGCTTAAAGTGCTTCCCAACACTGGTGGTCGCAGGATAACTTCATGCGATATTGAATTAGTCGAATCCAAGCGTGTAGGGACTTCATTTCGTGCAGTGCTGCGGGTCAGGACAGCTATAAAGGGATATGAAGTGTTCGATTTTAGCTTTTCAACAGCGTCTCCCAGTTTTACCTCGCGTACTCAGGCGTATTAAGAAAAACAGTAATTGAAAAAAAGGTAATTTCGTCAATGGTCGCATAAAACAAGTAATAAACTTGCTGACCAGCAACACTAATGTAAAGTTGCGAGCTCGGTGTGCGCGAACTTTTTGGTTGTTACAGCGTGTTGACTCGTAAGATTCCCGAGCTTCGCAGTGTCGAGATTCCCAGCACTGGCTCGTCCACGTACCACTGAAGCGCTAACAGGAAGGCTCGAGTACAAACACAAACAAACATGTGTCAAGACAAGCTTTACGTATGGATCGGGCTTGTGCTGAAGCTTCGAGGTCTGGCCTTTAGAGACTCAAAACTAGAGTGCCTTCATGTGCGCTTCGCATAGAGTGATGCCAACTGCCTGTTTCCCTTTCCCACACCCTCTTCCACCGCCATTTTGTTCCTCTCATTGTTTCCCCGTGCGCCGGAAAGTGGCCTTTGTGTCCATCGGTCCTCCCATCCGAGGGGAAAATGCTAATCCTCCCTCCGTGGGTTCCACAACGCTGCTCCGAACTTGTGAGATAAGGTGCTTGTTTCCGGGAGGGTTATAAGCCCCACGGATTATCGCCGAGAACCAAAATGGCTGCTGGTTTGTCGGCGAGCGGTATTACAAAGGGTGGCATCACCCTAGCAAAGCGCACATGAAGGCTTCCTACCCCTGAAAACGATGCGCTCGGGACCAGGAAACATGAGATAACGGCTGTTTATAATCCACACTCTGTGTACGGATTTCTTCTCGACGTGTCGATCGAAACCGAAACCATGCCGCTCTCCTAGTCAAGAAGGTAGGAGAAGCTCCTCCCACAAGCGTGAAAAGCCCGTTTCAAACCCCTCCGCAGTTGAAAGAATAGTTCGCTGGAAACGCGCCTTGTTCCGCTTCACTGGATAGATATATGGCCACAGAGTGGTGCCAACTTGTCTCCGGCCCCCACTTATTCAAGAAAGCGACCTTTGTATTCTTCGGAGAGGGAACCGTGCCCCTAAAAGCAGCCTTTGTATCCATCGGAGGGGGAACCTAACCCCCGAAAGTCGTAATTGTTTCAATCGGAGGGGAAAACTCTAATCTCCCTCTCGTTGCTTCCACAACGCTAAATCAAGGTCGAAAAATAAGGCAAATATTTACAGGAAGGCAAGACCTCCCGTGTTCGCCGCGATGTCACGGAAACGATGGGACGCTGTTGGATGCAGACGTGGCGGAGGGATATATGAATCCCTTTGAGGGGCATTTGCCGCTACACGTAGAACAGGATATTGTTTGGGGGGGGGGGGGGGGGGGCACCCGTTCTAGACAAATTGCTGTACGAGGGGGAGGGGGAGAAAAGGCCCCAGCAAAATGGACGATTTCGGGGGGGGGGGCGGGCCCCATGCCCCCCCCCCCTCGCTGCGTGCCTGGTTCCCAGAGTGTAACGCGCGCAGTGTTGCTCACAGGGATTTATGGAAATAGTTCCCGTTCCGCGAGTCCGGCCACCGGACGGCCATCTTGCATGGCGTTTTTTTTCTTCTTTTTTTCTTGTTGCTAGCGTTGCAGAGGCCGGCGGCAGCGTGTTAAGGACACCTTTTCTAATGAAAAAAAAAGTAAGGGCGCAAACAAGGTGATGTACATTGCACATGGTTGAAAAAAACCCGAGACTGCGGGTAAACGACACAACACTAAAAAGTCTCTAAACCTTTTCTACTCGTTCGTCGTCATTCGCCAAAGACGTTCTTTAAGATCTTGTGTGAGGCGGGATACTTGCCGTTGAGAACACGTAGAAATTTTTAGGAAAGCGCAGTGCCGCTGGAAAAAGGCACAACTCGACGAAAGCAAGTTAGGCAGAGTAGTTCGAGAACAATGGAAAGGGAAAATGTAATAAGTCAGAGATCCGTACTTGCGAGTTGCTATGCTAGGAGTTTATTGTGTGTATTACGACCGTTTCGCCAAGCGACGCCCACTGAGGAGGACTAACTTCCGGCTATATAACCATACACACAACAATTTGCTTGCTCTCAATGAAGAACGCACAGGTCAATTTGATGTTCAGTCTTTGTTGTCTACCAAGCTTTCCCTGTCGGATGGAACGTAAGTAACTTTTTTCTTTCCTTTGGCTTTTTTATATATATATATATATATATATATATATATATATATATATATATATATATATATATATATATATATATATATATATATATATATATATATATACTATATCGGCCACGGAGTTCTGGATCGTCCAGCTGTTCCGGTGAGTTGGTATCAATAAAAGGGGAGGGGGTGGTCTGTACGTGATCTTATGTAGGGGTGTCGCGAACCGGCCGAGGTTCGAGTTCGACCAGGTTCGACTTTTTCGAACTTTTAGTGGAATGTTCGACGAACCTTGCAATGAGGTTCGACTCGTATGCGCATGCGCGACAAGCTGGCCAGTTGGCTTCGGATTGGATGGTGATAGCTAAGGGATGAATAAGGGGCAGCACTGATTGGTTATATCAGTTAATACAGTACAAAAACATTCAGTTATTAACGTTTTTCAGTGATTAGAATTAGTTTCTTTTAATTGCAACTGTCCATTAAAATAAAATAACCCTTTGCTTAAAAAAAATTCTCCAAACCTAAACATGCTTGTATCAAGGT
This sequence comes from Ixodes ricinus, assembly GCA_037355805.1. Classification (NCBI taxonomy): domain Eukaryota; kingdom Metazoa; phylum Arthropoda; class Arachnida; order Ixodida; family Ixodidae; genus Ixodes; species Ixodes ricinus. The sequence continues at coordinate 76,837 of JAZHYW010055074.1, read as the reverse complement.
CTGGCCACACTGTCCACAAAGTCGAACCTGTCGAATCTGGTTAAAAGGTCGAAGGTTCGTCGAACCGGTTCAAAGAAGTCGAACCCCGAAAGTTCGACCGAAAAATCTGGTTCGACAAAAGTTCGCGACACCCCTAATCTTATGTACTATTAACCATGGCTATGTTCCAAATCTACAGTAATGGATTACATGGGAGCACGATCGAGCAACGCTGTGGAGCAAGGAGGCGGATTTCGAAGGCAAAAGTACAAGACGGCGAGAATGAAAATCTTTAGAGCGCGGCCCATATGGTCTTGTGCAATCTGTTGACCAATCACAATTAGGCGAGCCGCGCTCAAACGTCAAGTGCAATTAAGTAGGTTGATAATGAGCCAGCGCACTGGTCAGTGATATGAGGGGCTGTTGTGCGCGGGATTCTGTAAATCGATCGTCTAACGACAAAAAAAAAAGACGTACTTCCCCCCCCCCCTCTTCCCCCCCCCCTCTTCCGTCGCTACTGGACGCTGGATTAAGTTAGTTTCTGGACCTCGAGTGCTGCAAGTATACAGTCGTTAGAGTAAAGAAAGACGCTGATCCAGAGGCACATACGGCTTCACGCACATTGCACTCGCAGAATACATCCCCACGGCATCGATTCTTGATCGGTATCCAAGCGTGCGAAGGCACAGAGACACAGCACTTCGGCGTGCTGCCAAGGAAGCTTCGAACACTCCGCGAGACCGGCGAAACTTGCTTTCGACGAGTTGTGCCTTTTTCCTGCGGCACTGCGCTTTCATACAAATTTTCCACGTGTTCTCAACGGCAAGTATCACGCCTCACACAGGATCTCAAAGAACGTCTTCGGCGAATGACGACGAACGAGTAGAAAACGTGTCCTTAACACGCTGCCGCCGACCTCTGCAACGCTAGCAAAAAAAAAAACGAAAACGGCATGCAAGATGGCCGTCCGATGGCCGCACTCCCGCTGCAGCGAAGGAACGTGGATCCGCAATCCAGCAGTTGTCATTATGAGTGGGCGTATTCACCGTTGGTATTCACCACACATGGGTCACTTCCGGCCGCCATGACAGGGAGCCGAAAAACTTCCGGTTCGGGTTTTGTTAGGGAAACGTCACTGTTATGTTTCGTCTGTTCCCACTTAATCGGTCGTTTGTTACGTTTTTCGCTTCCACTGGCTTGGCTATGGCAGATCTCCGCGAAATAAACGATGCAGCGAGCCTTGGCTATGCCTTGGCCGTCGAGAGCGAACACTCTGTGACGCGAGCGTCGATTTCACGCTCAACACTAGGATCGTTTATTTTGAAATCAAAGATGCACACATTTGTCTCTTCCGGACAGCGAAGATATTTGTCCGAAAGAATCACACTTCAGTTCTTATGCAAGTAAAGATTGATTAAAATATTAATTAATTAGCGCCCAGATATAATTTTTTAGACTAGACGCCGGTTTTTGTAACACAGACCAACTTTGCTGGTTCACACTGCCCCATTTTCTTAAGTGACGTTACGAAATCTTACGTTGAAGTCACCGGGAGCTCTGTGCTTCATATTAAACGAGGCTACCAGTTCAAAGGGAAATCATGACACGCGAGATTCGAGACATGAATGTTTCGGTGACTTATACGTAACGTAACTTAACGTGAGAAAATGGGGCAGTATGAACGAACCTTTAATTGGTACTGCATAAAATACTTAATACATATAATAATGTTTTAAATTTTTTTTCCAGCTTGGTGCAGTATTACTTGCTGACGTTTATGTTCGTGTGCATGCGAGCTTGTGAACAGACGGTTTACGTGAAAGTCCTGAACAAACTCCAGCAAAACCCAAGGACAAACTAAAAAAAGAAGAGGACAACAAACAATGCCCTAAAAAATCTAGAACCCCCCCCCCCTCCCTCCCTCCGCCCGTCACCAGTACGCTAGCCGCGTTGCCCAAACACAACAGCACACTTCTAAGCCGTAACATACCCCGGAATTAATAAAAAAAAGAGGTTCTGGTTTTTGGATTTGTTTTGCGGTTTGGATTGGACTGCCCTTTACTGCCCCCCCCCCTCCCCAACTACTTTCCTTCATAATGGCACCGCTTGCTTCTACAAGTTTCCTACCAATGAACCCTCGAACCAAGTCTCCGACATAAAGTTGGTCTACCAAAATTGGTGCATTCAGTAGATGAGTAGTTTGTAATTCGGTGATTCTATACCATTGAGTTATTATAATGTACGCTAGAGGTTCAGCTGGCGCTAATGTGCGGTTCCAAGTATTTTAAGCTGAAGCAGACAGCAACCAGTCTAAAACTGACTTCCGGTGATGCGTTTCGATGGCAAATATTACGAAGCTTTTTAAAGCAAATATTACGAAGATTATTTTTTTGAAATAGATAGCTTGGAATATTTCTCAGTCGTGTCAATAAAAATATTGATCAGTTACGGTTTTTCTTTTTCTTTCAAGTTAATGACTTTAAACACCGTGCACAAAACAGCTTTATACACGCATTTATGTAAGCTGAAACAACATTGTTAGCGCGAACACGGCATCGGCGCTTTCCTGCATGGGGTTTACATGCCAAATCAATGAAGGGAATCTCTAAAATAAAAGAGAGACGTCAACAACCAAGCACTAACACTGTGTCAGTATCTACCTGTGCCTGTAGACGACCACACTAAAGTGAAAGCCAAGTACGGAGTGCGATTTACAATAAATAACATTCGTTTTATTTTCTCTACTCATGTATGCATGGGTGAAAAGGTAAGTTCGTTCTACCGTTCGCAACATCATATCTGCATGCTCGAATATTTTAAAAATTGAGGGAAACCAGAAAACTTTATCGCCCGATAAATTCAGCACAAGAATAAAAAGATAAATACCTTTTATAGTACACGTATTTTTACTGTTCACGCGCTTTAACCACTCGCAAATGGGAATCATTTTAGTGGCATAGAAATCTCGCAGATTATCAGTATTAGCGTCATCGGGATGTGGGCGGTCCTTGAACAAGGCCTACGGTCTTTTCAAATGTTATTCTTGCTTAGGTTCGTCGCTTGTCGTTACACTTGCTGTGGGGCAGGGCTCGGAATGCTGGGAAGTTAAACATCGCTCACTGACTAAAAAATACTGTAACTAAACCAAATCCACTTCTTTAATGTTAATAAAGTTACCTATCACTCGCCGCGTGTAATTTCTGTTATTCTCCGGCGAAGAGGAAAATGCACGCGCGTCTTCCCATAGAACTGCAAAGGAGCGCCGGAAAAGTGGACTGGTTGCTGTGTGCTTCAATTCGAAACCGAAAGTCCCATAGACGCTAGCGCCAGTTGAACCTATAGCGTACATTATATTGTTTTTTTATCGCTGCCTTTGAAGGACAAAGCCTTTTCCATGTCGGTATACAGTTCCTTGAGCAACTGCACTTTTTCGTCCCCACATGCTCACACATCTGGATATTTCGCTCTGTATATACACCCCAGTTCGCAACACTTTTGTCCTGCCTTCAAAACAACGAGCTTTCCCTTGAATTATCATAGAATTGTCATAGATGCTTGTAACGCGTGGCATCTCTTGTTGAAAAGAACGAATTCGATGGTGGGAAATGTGCACACTAAAATGTTTTATATTCTGAATGAGCACTGAAGCGGTCTATGATATCGTCTATTTATGGTCGTTATTCAATCTAAGAATTCTATAAACCCAAGACTATATTGATACCCGTCTGATTTCCCTATTAAAAACGGGATGAAAGATCGCGACACGCCCGCTTCTCTGCGATTCGGTGCAGAAACCAGAGGGCGTTGTCGAACGTGCGAAAGCCAATCGCGAGCGATCGCTTTCCACGCTGCAAGGGGGCCGACCAACGGACCTCACCCCCCCCCCCCCTCCTCACAACGCTTACTACTGCTACCAACGGCGGACTGATTTTCGAAAGCGTGTGATTCGCGCGCGGGAAGTGATTACTTGAGATTGGCTGTCGCACGTCTGATGGCGCCCACCGGTTTCTGCGCCGAATGGCAGAAGAAAACCGGCGTATCGCGATATTTGACACAATTTTTAATAAGGAAATCTGACGCATCAATCTAATCTTGGGTTTATAGAATGCTTAGAGCCCGTAGACTGAGGTATGCCCATTCATAGACAATATCGGAAACCACTTTAGTGTCTGTCCCAGGGCTATCGCCGCAAGAGTGTTACAGCAACATATCCTTAGGATCTTGGTGAATGCCCGGAAAATATAGATGCTGGCGATCATAGCAGCATCCTAGGAATATTCATTAGGAGCATGCCGGTTTACAAGCAACAAGCGCCACATACAGTTCTCACATGTACAGAAACGAGAAATACAGACGCAATGAATCGCGCACGAGACAAGAATAATGACTTAGTGACTACACCGCAATCGACAATCCAAAGAAATTCTTTCGCAGGTGCCCGTTTCCGCAGTTACAAAGGTGAGGCGTGTGTCACTTTGTTCTCGACAGCATTTCGCGTAAGGCATACTATATCTAAGTTCAAGGAACGTAACTTCATGTAGAAAGCATTTGTATACAGGCAAAGATAATTTGAGATCATCGTAAAAACAAACTCGGCTAAATCTGGCGTAAGTACGGCCAGCAGGGCGAGGACTCTTCAAAAATGGTGTTCGCCTGTCTGACCCCACTGGACCCTTTTACGCCCTTCAAAAATTAAAGACATTAAATCTGACAACACCCTACTTTACGGCTGAAGAGGTGTATTAGGTCGAAATAAGGGTGCTCAAAGGGTGTAGCAATGGGCGAAAATCTCTAAAACAGCGTTTTTACACCCTTGAGGGCGTAAATTTCTTTTAGCTTTTTACTGCAAAAGGCACGCGCTCAGCAACTAGGCCACCGCAATAGCAGCTTACGCGATGGCAGTGCAAGGTACGTACAGGTATAATACGTTGCTCTTGTTTCCTATTTCCGCTGCTCGTAATGATTGGCGCACGTGCACTCCGCAAAAAAACAAAACAAAAACAACACAAAAAACAACATCTAAAAGCGTTCGATCCGATCTATCATTTTCCGCTAACAACTCTGGCGTCTACACGCGAGTAATACGCGCTGTAAAGGATAGTGTTTTCGAGGGCAACCGGAAAACATCCGTCAGTTTTATTATCTGGGCTTCCCGAGGCAACAGAAAAGAAAGTAGACCTTGGATCCCTAATCTACGCCATGTAACGGCGTTGTAACCGTCCTATATATGGTCCCCGTTCGTCATCCATGGAAAGAAAATAAATATAAGAAAACCGAGATATCGCCCAGCCTGGGTTTCCTGCGTATGCAGTCGGACCGCAGCTGATACTAAGAATCCGATGGAGTCAATCGAAGAGCACTAAAAAGTATGCCGTCATGGCGATCGTCGTCTTTGTGCGTTTCCTATCGCCATGAACGCTGACGTGACGCTCGCGTCCAATCCTCGCGTTTGGCCCTTCGGGTGACGTCAAACGTTGAGCACATGGACTTCTTATCTATATGGAGAGCTAGTCATCGTCTGCTTCATGCGCAGGCGTTGCGGTGACGTCAGAAAAAGGCCGAGCTCTGATTGGCTTCGATTGAAAGGGTAGTGGGTAGACCTGAATGCTTGATGCCTTGAGGTCTACCCATCATCCTTCAATCAGAGCCAATCAGAGCTCGGCGTTCTCTTCTGACGTCACCACAACCCCTGCAAAAGAAGCAGAAGGGCTTGCATTCCGCACAAGAGGCGAGTTCTCCAGCACCCATATGGAAGAGTCGACATGGTGCGGGTGTACTGAAATAAACCCGGAGACGCGGGTTTGAGATGCAATGTGGCATTTCTTTCCTCACTCGTAAGACTCAATTTGTCCGTATCAGCTGCTATGAAAACCCATTACTGTCATGCCAGAGCCGCACTAGAGCGGCAAACAGAAACTAACGGCAGGGACAACCCTCCAACACATACAGCATGCTCCCGATGGTACTTTTGGCAGGCGTTTCGTCGTTCGGTGCTCGTGAAGGAAGCACGAGTGATTGCAAGCCTGCCAAAGGTATACCCTCGCGTTAATGGTCCTCGTGTCTGAGCATATAGCCTCCTTTATTGAACAAAGCCTGTCAAATCGCGAACGACTCTGGTTTGAGGCTTGTCGCTGTCGCCTGTTTCTGTTTGCCGCTCTATAGTAGGACTCGGGCATTAAGCGTACCTATCAATTCGGGCATTGAATTGTGAGTGCGGTGTGCTCCCTTTTTGTACGGGCTGTTTTTTTGTCTACATTAATGCTTGCATGTGCAGTTGCTGCACTTCCCGCGAATCTGGCGCGCAGTGCCGACACCTGGTGTGGCCAGAAGGCGACTCGTTTGTAAACAGCGCTGTAGTCCGCGCCCAAAACATATTCGACACGTAAAAAAAAAAAAAAAGTAACACGGCTTATTTTGAAACACGTCTGCTTTGACAAAGCAGCTTGCATATCATACAAAAATGATTATCAAGAAATATTAGTATATACCTCCTTGGGATTCCATGAGGGTATTGACGACGTGATGTTTCCGTGGAGTACGGCTAGGCCTCCCTCGCACTGCTAACACATCAGACAGAAGACAGTCCGCAGACATAGGCGTCTTCCTTCCTTGGATGACGGTCCAATTTGTCATACAAAAATCGTCCGCAAACATGTACATATGTATGAAACAACTCATGCTTCGAAGATGCTTCGGGCGTGTCCGTATATGGGTACATCTGTCATAACGTCTGCAGTGAATACCACGTGTCTTTGAGCACGAGTGTCAGCAGTGTGACTTTGGCCTACTCATGACGGAATGACTAGGAATATAAAAAGAAATGTGAATGACAAGCTCAATGGTATGTGTAACGAGCAAGGTGGAAGCTTAAGTGGACACTGCAGCAAAATTCTAGCGCCCATCCGGAGATTAGTCGTGTGCTCTTACGCAGGAGTTGCGGTGATGTCAGAAAGACGCCGAGCTCTGACTGGCTTTGATTGAAAGGATAGTGCGTAGACCTCAATGCTAGATGCCTTCAGGTCTACCCACTATTTTTCTCAATCAGCCAATAAGAGCTCGGCGTTCTGACATCATCGCAACCCGTCTGCAAGAAGCAGACGACACTTGCGCTCCGTATTGTCTAAATGTCAACCATGCTCCGGCCACAACACGGAGACAACAATTCTTTTTCACGGAAATACACTAAAACAATATTTAAAAGCAATAAACCAAATGTTGTTACGTCACCCTGACCTTAAAAGCAGCGCCGCTCTGCGAAAACACGGCGGTAAAGCTGCGCGCGCGCGAGCCCTGTCGAACCGAACTTCCTTCTCTCTCGGCCTATTTAACATCCTGCATCGGGGAGCGGGGAAAATAGAGTAAAGGCCCATTCCCCCACACAGCCGAGACGCGAGTTTCGGGGCGCGTTTTTTGGTTGTTTGTGCATCTCCGAGGAATGTTCAAAGAGCGCGCGTCTCCCTCGACGCACGCTCTTTGAGCCAGGCAGCGAGCGACAGGACATCACGTATACAGGTCGTTTTTCGGAAGGGAGAACAAGGGAAGAACGAAGGGAGCTGAAGGAAGCGGCATCCCGCGCGAGCAGACGCCACAACAATACGCGCCAAGAAATGTCGGAGGAGTCGCTGCCCACTTCGAAGCCCGGTCCTTCTTTTAGCCTGGAAGCTTTTTCTCGACGTGGTGGAAAGCCGTCGTGTGCTTTAGGATAACCGGCACGAGGACCGCATGGTGCGCGCGCCAATCAGCCACCAAATGACAAGCCTGGCCGTGTGCTGCACGATTGCCGAGGAAGGGCCTCATCCACCAGCGTCTTCTACGCTGTTGCCTCTGTTTTTGTTGCACTGTGCAGATCATCACCGATTTGAGTAGCAGCTCTTCATAATCCTCGCCGTTGCCCATGCATAACCGAGCACAGATGAGAATGCAAACGCGCGCCAACCTGGAACTTACCTCGAAGGGTGTCTACAAAAGAACCATCCGTCGACGAGCCAGTTGGGGCGCGTTACCACCGTTCACACAATGACGCCTATCCGTCTGTTCAGACAGGTTGGTTACTTTCTCAGTGTTCGGTGTTTTCGCAGTAGCAATCCCTGCTTGTTTACGGTGTCGTTCCCTAACGACGAAGTGCGCTCTTGCTAGAGGTGGCTGTGCCGCCGTAGTATTTTTTTACCACATTGCATCTCTCACAACTGCAGCCTTTGGGAATATCGGGGGACGTCGAATCGTACCCTGGTCCCCTCACCGATAGCCAAGAGATAGCCAGCATTCTAGCCGTTGTTTAACTGATCGAGACATCTCAAAGTAGCATCGGATGGCCAAACTCACTACTCTAGAAAGTGAACAAAAGATTACAAGTGCGTCAGTGGGCCAACTTTCCGCAAGACTAACCGCCGTCGATGCAGAGTTGACTGCCGCCTTTCCGAACAGTATGTCTATTCAGCTTGATCTTAATGAATCCCACTAATCTAGAACGGTGGCATCGACACAGGGTAGATTTCAGGAAGGCCAAAACAGACCAATAATTGTCAAGTTTTCTCGTTCCAAGGACAAGGAAAGCTCGTTGTCTTGCGGAGTAAAGTTAAAAGTACTGTATTTGCTATCTTAGAGGACTTCTCCGCTTCGGCACGGCTGACTCGAAGCAGAGTTTTTGAATATGGGAAAACCCTAAACGTTCCTTTCAAGATACGCTTAGACAAATTGCTTGTTGGTAGCAAACGTTATTTTTTTAACTAAGAATCTCAATCTATCGACGAGCATTATGCCCCCGAGGCTAATTCGTAGCAAACAACATGTAACACGTATATCAATTCTTGCCGATTCGAACCTCGCAATAAAAACAACTTTCATTCAGTCTTATTCACTAACATACAAAGCGTCATCCCGAAACGCGACAAACTTTATGGTGTCATAGAGGACAGCTCGTCGGAAATCGCTATCGTAACAGAAACATGGCTTAATCTCAGCATTGATCATAGCGGGATTCTTTCCTGTGATGCCCACTGGAGTATATTTCGTCACAACAAAGATGTCCGAAAAGGGGGATGTGTGGTTATCACTACAAAAAAAGAATATTCCTCGGTTTGATGTCGGACTTGTAGATAGCAGCATTGAAATTTCCGCAGTATGTGTTTCTACCCCCTCTAGCGAGATTTCCCTTACGAAAATAGGTATAGACTCCCTATGTCCATACTTTTGCCGCTCTATTACCTCTTTGTCCATCCTCCCAAGCAGCACAGAGTTGGCCAAGCATTGACCAATGGCTGGCAATGATCCTTTGGCCGGTGGCCAGACAGTGGCCAGAGATTGGCCGATGACAGGCCTTTCTCTGGCCATTGGCCACTGGCCGCTGGCCACCAGCCATCGGCCAAGCATTGGTCAATGAATGGCCACTCTTTAACCACTGGTCACAAGACCACTTAAGCCAGTGGCCATTGCTTCCGTGCTGCTTGGGTGGATTCCTGTGAGCAGTTTTTGGACCATTTATGGACTTCTGGTTTGCATAGAACGGCCACAACAACGCTATAGGGATCTCCGCGAAACAAAAAGTTTTTTGATTCCTCCCAATTTTCATGCTATGGTCCTGGTGAGTTTATGAACATCCTATTGCCTCTCTATGGTGTGAGCTATAGATTGGTAGATAAATAAAGTAATGCTGGGTAGATGTTTTCTTTAGGTCTAGGGAGGTGTCCGAGTTAAAGAGTAGTTAATTAAGCGCCGGGCATCAATATGTTACATTGATGTCTGGAGGCATGTCCAACCTCAGGCATATTCAATGTGGAAATTGAAATGTTCAGTATGTACCGGAATAATTCCCTTACTTTCTCAGTGGGAGGTAGGTCTATGTGGGTCTCTGCAGATCCCCTAGATATACCTCCTGCAAACCGAGTGGCTTCCCTACGGACCCCGTAGGGACTCCGTGCAGACACTGTATGGCTTCTCTGCAGACCCCATAAGGACCCTGGGTAGATTCTGTATGGCTTCCCTGCGGACCCCGTAGGTACTCCCTGTACACTTTGTATGGCTTTTTTGCAGACCCCTAAGGACCCTACACTCTTAAAAAAGCTTTTACAAAGCATGTTTTTGCGGAAAAACAAGCAAACAAAAACTCTATTTGTAGAAACTTTTATTGGAGATTAGTACAAAATGACAGGATTGTGATGTTTGCATAAAAATTTAGCTCATAGGGTTTTTTGGCCCAATTAATATTGTTTTTATACAGCCATGTCTCACCGGTGACTTCAGGTAGCACGTCCCGACCTAGGTGCGTCCTAACTTCGGTGGTAATTCGCGGTGCGTCCGCCTGGGAGAAGGGGGTCGGCATCCCTGAATCCCGTATATGTTTCGGCGCCAAAATCACCGATTACAGCCAAAATAGAACAGTCACATGCTGTCGAAAATCGATACTCCCAAACTAATACACGCAGTCGTGCAGTTATCCCAGTGGCCGCTGCGGGTGAAATGGCGGCGTTGCAATCGCAATTAGTTCGGTTCTCGAGTACGGATCGGTGCAACTTTTTCAGAGCAGGCTCTTTGGCAGTTTCCCAACTGACCTGTGTTAATAACGTTGGTCTCTGCGCACCCGTCGCTTACCCCTGCAGGCTGACTGACTTCTCTACCCATACTAGGTATTCCCTGTAGACCTTGTATGAGTTCTTCGAAGACCCCATAAAGGCCCTGTGTAAACCCTCTATCGCTTCCCTGCGGACCCCGTAGGGACTCCTGTAGATTTTGTACGGGTTCTCCGCGGGCACCCTATAGACACCATATAGAAGCTGTGTAGACACCCTTAAAGTCTGTATGAACTCTGTAGGGTGTCTTACTATAGAGAAGGTATAGGATGACCTTACATTGTCAATAGGATAGGACGTCCATAGAAAGTTCATTGGCCAATATTTTATAGGGCAGCCATAGACGACTTCACGAAGGCAACAGCAGTCGTGGTCTGCCTATAGACGCCTTATGTTCTGCCTATGGACGGTGCTCCATAGAACGTCCTAGGAGTGTCTATACATATTTTTGTAAGGGTATTCTTGCTGCTTGCTACAGACCACCTGTCTATGACTCAGGTTTTGCTGCCCATCTGTCCTCCGGTTTTGGTCGATATTAAAACTCGCTTTCCCAAAACTGATCTCCTACTGCTTGGTGATTTCAATTGCCCCCAGATTGACTTGGCCAGTTTATCATCCGATGGGTCTCGCGCATGTGCAGACTTTCTTGATATGTGACTCACGCTTAACCTGACGCAGGTTGTAAACGAGCCCACGTTCGTCAAACATTCTTGATCTCATCTTAACTACATCTTCGGATCTCGTGAAGTCAATCAACCTCTGAAGGTTTCAGTGATCACAGGATTCTGCACGTTCTTCTTTCTTTGTCGGTTATTGTGAAAAGTCAGATTTTCAAAACTATTCATGATTACTATAAAGGAAACTACGAAGCAATTAAAATGAATGAACAACTTTCCATGGCACCTTCGTACGCGAGTTTTCACTAAGATCTGTCGAAAAAATTGGGTTCTTTCCAAAAATAAGTTTATTGACTTGGTGAAACATATGTGCGCCCTATTCGAATTCGCGCTGACTCATCCGACCCATGGTATAATAAAGCTTTAAGGTCATTATGTAACAAGAAAGAAAAAAAGGGTTTTCGCAAAGGCAAAGCGAATTAACATATCATGTGCTTGTGAACCTTACTACGCCACATTTAGAAACTACACAACAAAACCTCAGATCATCGAAACCAAATTTTTTTTATGAAGACTTACCGACAATTTTGCGCTATAATCCGACACAATTTTAGAAGCTTATGTAAGCCAAAACCACCCCTAGGACCATAAATCTGAACGACCACAACGGTGAACCAGTCAGGGAGAGTGACTGCGCTGAAGTCTTGAATGACTACTTTTCTTCCATATTTACAAAGGAACCCCCATCTAATATTCCAACCCAACGTGAAGAGTGTTATGATATTGTGCCACCAATTACTATTAATGCACCCGGAATAATTAAACTTATTGAGAAACTTGAACTTTCATCCTCATCAGGCCCTGGCAATATCAATGCAAAAATTCTTAAAAATGCAGCTATTTCCAGCAAACTTCTTAATCTCATCTTCAACCAGTCACTCTCCGAAAGCTGTCTACCTTCTGATTGGATGATCGGCAGGGTTGTCCCAATCTTCAAGCAGAGAATTCGGTCTTCAGCGTCTAACAATCGTCCCATCTTCTTAACCTTCATATCGTCTAAACTTCAAGAGCATATCTTGTATTCGCACATCATGACTCACCTGCCTATAATTTTTTCTTCAGCCATCAGCATGGCTTCTGCAGTGGTTTGTCTTGCGAGACCAGACTTGTGCCTATCTCAAATACTTTACTCAAGTTACTGTATTTCAAATACTTTTTGAAGTATCTTGGTATCTTCCAAGTACTTTTGAACGACAGTATTTGTTACTGCATTTTAGTTACATTTCTGAGTATCTTGTACTCATTATCTCAAAAACATTTCTGACATTCCGCCATTTTCCGAGTTTTTCGGTATGAAGTGGCGTGGGCGTGGCATGAGCAAACGTGAACATTGTTTCGAGCAACGAAACCTTGTTGCTAGCTCCGATAAGCTACGCTGACTTTGATTGAGCTCGTGAAAGATTGCTTTCATGCCGATCGTGACCCATATGTCACCCCGAAGTTTGTGCAATGAAGGTTTTCCCTTCGCCTTCCCAAAAGCACCGTTTGTATCCCAAAGTTCCTCCCAAAAAATTCCCCAAACAAAAGGGGTGGTTTTACCGAAGTAAAGATTGCCACACTGTGGTGCAACAGAGAACGGGAAACAACCCACGACAGCAAGGCAGACTTCAATGTCAAGAAAATAACGAATAGAAGAAAATGAAAAGTAGACACAAAAAGAATACACTTTTCTTCTTTTTTTTTTGCCTGCTGTATATTTGACCTTGCTACAACAAAACCTCAAAGGTGTTTTTTCTTCTTTTTTTGTCAGTCTGGCACTTATTGCTTTCGCAAACACTGTCTGTAAGCGAACATTGATAAGCGGAGCACAGGACAGGAAACGAAATACAAGCAGGATGACCTCTCAAGATGTTACCAAAGCGTCCCCCAACGTTGAGTGCCTTTCTGAACGCAACCTACTTGAAGAAGGTGCGACCAGTGCTGTGGCTATTATGTGGGTTCTCTTTGTCACCCATTCACTCATTGCCTTATCCCAAGTTCGTTTATATTGAACTCCCCATATAGGGAATATGGATTGTAGTTGAACAATGCGTCTAAGGTGCGCCGCAGGACGCGAAATTCAACTATGTCATTATAAATAAAATTACTTTTTTTCAGAAATGTTTTTTAAACATGTATCAGTGATATCCTGCTCCTTTTCTTGTCCCAGAAATGTTTTCTAAACATGTATCAGTGATATCCTGCTCCTTATAGTTGGACTGCATAGAATAACCCCTCAATGTTTTTTTAATTTTAAATTTTATTTTGTAATAAATTATTCTGGTAAACCAGATTTGCGCAACTGTATAATTGAGTTTGTCACTGACGTTGATACAAATTACGCAATGTGGAAGTATCTTCAAAAGTAATTGAATTACATCTCTAAGTATTTGTACTTTACTCAAAATACTGTACACTGAACGTAACTTGAGTAGTATTTTAAATACTTTATGAAGCAGGTATTCAGTAACTTAACTTAAATACTTTTATTGAGTATTTTGTCCAACATTGTGCGAGACCCTGTTGTGCGAATTTATTCACGAGTTACCTACTAACCTTCAGTGTCATGTAGTGAGAACATATTTCTGGACTTTCCAAAACCTTTGACCGTGTTCCTCATCAACGTCTTTTCTCTAAGCTATCATCTCTACAATTAGACCCCTTAGTACTTTCTTGAATTACTCATTTTCTTGCATCTCGCGTCCAATACACATTCACTAACGATCACAAATCAAGACCAAAATGAGTTACGTCAGGGGTTCTGCGGGGTTCCGTTCTGGTACCCCTGCTTTTCTTAATCCACATTAATGATCTTCCGTGTAAACTTTCCTCTAAAATTCGACTTTTTGGAGATCACTGTGTCATAATAGCATGATTGCATCAGTAAATGACAACTATCAACTTCAGAATGCTATAGAAGAAATCGGCCACTGGTGCGGAAAATGGTTAATGTCTCTAAATAAATCCAAGTGCAAATTAACTCAATCAACCATAAAACAGTCCTTAATTGCATATCAGTATAACATAGACAACGAAGTGATTGAACCCGTTTCCATGTACAAATATCTTGGCATGAGATTAACTTGATTAACTTCTAACCTTTCTGGGAAAACCCATACTGAAACCATTTCTTCAGTAGCATCTAAGACCCTCGGATTCATCAGACGAACCCTACAAATGCCAATCCACATGTTCGAAAAATGGCTCATGAAACTTACGTTAGACCAACGTTACTAGAACTCTCAGTTGGGAAACTCACCGTTGAAACCTGGGCCGCTGGCGTCCACCGAGACCGAGCTAAATGCGACAACAGCGCCACTCCGTATCATTCGTCTTAACTGTGCATGGTCGCCTTGAGTTTTTAGAAAGCATGTTTTTGCGTAAAAACTAACGGAAAAAACTCTTCTTGTAGTAACTTTTATTGGAGTTTAGTACAAAATGGGGGGCGCGTGTTGTTTTCTAAAATCTTTAGTTCGCAAGATTTTGCAGTGTAATTAATATTGTTTTTATACAACCCTGCCTCAGCGGGGATTTCAGGTAGCGCGTCCTGAGTTAGGCGCATATTAACCACGGTAGTAAATTGCGGCGCGTCCGCTTGGGGGTCGGGGGCGGTACCTCGAAGCCCCTTCCACAGTATCTGTTCTGGCCCCAAAATGGCCGATTACAACGAAAATGGAAGTCACGTGCAGTTCCTGGACTGGCCGCTGCGGGAGAAGTGGCGGCGTTGGGATCGCCATTAGCTCGGTTCTCGTGGACGGATCGGTGCCACTTTTTCAGAGCAGTTTCTATGGCAGTTTCCCAACTGAGTGGTTCTAGAACGTTGCGTTAGACCTAAGCTAGAGTATGCTGCAGCTATTTGGAACACCAATCAATCATACCTTGTCGACACATTAGAATCAATGCAAAACCGAGCCACTCGTTTCATCTTATCATCATACGATCATTTCACCAGTTTCTGCCTCAAAAATAAACTTGGACTAACCCATTTGTACTACCGAAGGAAAATCTCCCGACTCGGCCTCCATCACATAATTTATTTCTAGTGATCAGACCTCAAGGACTCTTTAATATTACCCCCAGAAAGAATATCTTACCGCATAAATAACTCCTGTGCTATCAAACGAATTTTCGGTAAGACCAATGCTTTTAATGAATCATTTATTTCCCATGCCATGTTCGAATAAAACCAGCTATCATCAACTATAGTTACCATCAACGACCCAACAGCGTTCCTAAATGCTCTTCCAATTCATCTTGTGCGAGTGCTCTTTCAGTTGTAATATACTTTGTATAACTTCTACCTCGTGTTATTCTTCATTACTGCGTTTATTTGTTGGTTTATTGTGTTAAACTGCCCCCCCCTTATGTACTGCCCTAACTGGGCCTTTAAGGTGGAAATAGATGAAAAAGTAAAAAAGATACCAACCACGAGAAGTTTCCGTGCTTTCTCGACGGGCGCGACATAGTTTGAGAAGACGCCGACGACGGTGAGACATGTGTGGCCATCTCTCTTTTTTTTTTTTGCAGCAACGACGACGCAGGGCGAAACGCGCGTCTCGGCTTTTTGTGAATGGGCCTTAAAATGACCAGGTTGTGAAGCGTTCACAACACTAAGTGGCGGAGCTCATGACCATGCCAGCATTCAATCATCTTTGCTCATGCCGGGCCAGTTGACGTCACGTCTTCCGTGATGCATCCCGTGACGGTCGTCAGCAGACTAAGTATGCAGGACAAAAGGCTGGTCCACACTGTTGGAACCGGCTACGACCCATTCCGACAAAACCGGCTTTTAAGCCTCTTACGAAAGCGTCGCGCAGCCGCAATGGCAGTCGCAAGCGGTTTAAAACCCCGTTGCCATAGTAACCCGTAAAAGGATTAACGTCGCAAGCCGTGGCAGTCACACTCGGTCTGATTCATGAAAGTGTGCAAACCAGCCTTAAGTATGATTCGCCTCAGATGGCCGCCTGTGGAGCAAGTATGCTCGACTAAGTATAATTCGCCGTCGACGGTAGTCTGCGGTCTAAGTATGCTGGACAATGTATCATTCGCCACTGACGATCGTCAGCAGACAAAGTACATCTGGACTAAGTATGATTCACCCCCGATGGTCACCTGCGGGCTAAGTACGTTGGACAAAGTATGATTCGCCCCCGATGGTCGTCTGCGGACTAGTATGCTGAACTAAGTATGATTCGCCACCGACGATCGTTAGCGGACCAAGTACTATGAACTAAGTACGATTCTCCCCCGATGATCGTTTGCAGACAAAGTATGCTGGACTAAGTATGATTCGCCTCCGATGGTCGCCTGTGGACCAAGTATGCTGGACTAAGTTTGATTCGCCCCCGATGGTCGTCTGCGGACCAAGTATACTGGATAAGCATGATTCGCCATCGACAACCGTCAGCGGACTAAATACTCTAGACTAAGTATGATTCGCCCCCGATGGTCGTCTGATGACCAAGTGTACTGGACTAAGTATGACTCGCCACCGACGATCGTCAGCGGACAAGTACTCTGGTGTAAGTATGATTCGACCCTGATGGTCGACTGCGGACCAAGTATGCTGGACTAAGTATGATTTGGTTTCGACGGTCGCCTGCCGACTAATGTGGTGCACAACAATGACTCGGCACCGACGGTCGCCTGCGTACTATTAAGCATCACTCTCCGCGGACAGTTGCCTGCTGCCGCAGGCGACAGTCGGCGGCAAGTCTTACTTCGCCCAACTGCTTGCGCTCGCATCCTTGTGGCACCGAGCAAAGACGTCGGACTGCGGATTGCATGGTTAGGGGCTCGGGTTCGGGGCCCCTTCGTGTATCTCGCTTGTTTCAACTAATTGTGCATAGTTATGAATAAGCATGATTTATGATGACTAAGTATGCCTTCCATCTGTTTTGGATGATTTTGCATGTCCGGCTTAGGCTATACAGGTTTTATGTTGCCTTGGCCTGCGTTCAAGGCTTTTTCGTCACAATTGAGCGTGACACCTTTCGCATGAAGCCCATCCCATAAACACCCTGCATTCGATCAATTACAGTTGTCACTTCTTTTGCACACTGGCAAACAAATGACAACCTGCGTGAACGCAGGTTGTTTTTCTCGGTATGCCCCTCATCGCTAACGATAAAAGCACTGTTTAGAAAGCTGCAGATTTTTCTTTTGTTATCTGTCACACCCACGCCTTGCCAACATGTTTCCAGATCATCAATCACCGCAAAAAAAAACAACATCCTCGCGGATTCTTTTTTTATTTTTTTTATTGGAGGTTTGATTGGGCAGTACACATGTACGATCAAAAGTCCAAAGGACAAGTCCAACCAGGCGCCAGCCAATCAGTGGCGTAGCCAGGAATGTTTTCCGGAGGATTGGGGGGAGGGGGGAGGGGGGCGCTGAGATTGCTGGGGTTTATGACTTAGTGTCTCGAGGGGGAAGGGGGGGGGCGAGTCAAAATGCATGTGTATATTATAGGGTCGGCTAGATTTCAGAGAGAGGGGGGGGGTTGCTGAAGCCTCATGTCCCCCCCCCCCCCACCCTGGCCACACCACTACAGCCAATCATGGCGTCGCGTGCTTTCACACGAGGCCGTGATTGGCTTGAGCCTGTTAAAAGTTTGCTGATCTTTCCCACGCGTGTTACGATCCTTAAGAAGTGCCACAGCACGACTGCTTGAGTATGATGAATTCATTTTTTTTTATTTGCGATCCGACTGTCACCTTTGATGGCCTTGGCTTCAGGAAACGATGATTACAAGCTTCCACCGTGTTTTTACACAAACCTTCGAATTGCCGCTGGCAGTTGCTAATCTCTGTCGCGATGCCACAGATAGAAGCCATAAGGAAGCCATCGAAATATCTCGTCATCAATAGCTACTGATGCATGATTAAATGGCACTGCTAGGTCCGTCTATATAGAGACCAGCAAAGTGGAAATCGTACTCATAAAAATGCCGTCCGAGTTGCAGACGTGAGCCAGCTCCACAGAAGGGCGAGATTTGAAACAATCGACCTTTTCAGAAAAGAGTTCTACGCATGCGCAAACTCACGGTAGGCAACTTTGAGGCAGCGCAAGCAGACATTTTTGTTATATGTACGGGAAGCATTGCGACTTTTGATACTATCGTGGTGTTACGAGAGATTTCGTATCTCGTGGGCGGCATGATACGTTTCTAGAAGGAACTGAGCGGCAAGCGACAGAGACCTACGCTTTCTCCGCTTTTCATGCGAAAAGATTTGCTGAAATTGAGTAACGACGGGAGAAAAAAGATTTTCAGGTCACGTGACCAGTTATGGAGGAAGGAAAGCAGCGCGAATCCTCCGAACCCACAAAAAAGCACGCGCGAACAGCGCTTCTCAGAAAGAACACACAGACTACAGTCTCTTTAGGCCTACTTCAACCTCGATTATCCCCACGGAGCTGGTCATGCGATATTCTTAAAAAGAAGCAGCTCGCGAGCCCTCCACTATGTGCTGTTTTTATGGCGAAGATGTCCATGGGATCAGTATGAATGGACGAAGCCAAGTATTGAAACTAAGTTTAAAAATGAAATGTCAACATCACTGTACCCGAAGCGCGAGCGGAGAGTTCAAAGTAGTGATTTGCAGTGTTGGGAAGTAGTTTAAGTACGTACAACTTAAGTAGATTTAGAAAACGTGTATACTTTAGTTGAAATATATTGGTATGCATGTACTTGTACCTTATTTGAAGCATTTTTCTTCTTAGACTTTTCTAAAACAGTACAACTCCCGACTTCAAAGTGCATTCCCCAAATTTGGTCTTGCTAAATTTGTATCATAA
The DNA here is from genome assembly GCA_037355805.1 of Ixodes ricinus. Classification (NCBI taxonomy): domain Eukaryota; kingdom Metazoa; phylum Arthropoda; class Arachnida; order Ixodida; family Ixodidae; genus Ixodes; species Ixodes ricinus. The sequence goes on along the minus strand of JAZHYW010055074.1, from coordinate 57,840 downwards.
AGTGATGCTCTCTCAAGTTTGAAAAAATACCGGGAGTGATTTTCTACTTTCACCAGAAACGCGAGCAGAAGAATCATCTCTCCGTTTGGGCTGAGGGCGGCTTGGTGAAATTAAGCCATTTAAAGGACGTGCGCTCGCATCCTTGACTTTCCCGGTACTATACACAACGTCTTAGATCGAGTGTAAAGTTCCACCACTCACTAACAAAAAAATAAAAATAAAAGAGAAGAATATTTTCAAGTTAAAAGGCGCTGTCGTCTTTCGAGACGCCATCTGGTCATTTTCGCGGGAAGAAGTAATGGCGGCTTTAAGACCGATATAAATAAGTGATTTATAAGTTGATTGTGTTACATAGTTTGTCAGCGAGAGCAAAAACAAATACTCTGTCATCACTTCAATTTATGCAATATTCGCCACAATTTCAAAAAATAACTGATGCCCCTGGGGCAATGCATACCAGTTAAAAATAAGCTGTATAGGCGAATGAAAGGACATTATGGAGGATTGTGTTATAAAGTACTTGTAATTTACTTCGAAAGTACATCGTATTTATAGTACTCTACTTCAAGTAGATTGCGCGCTCTGTGCTTCCTACTTTACCTGAAGTACATAACCTCTCATTTACCTCATAATTTAACTACTTTTTAGGTGTAGATTACAGAACACTATTTTTTTTTATTTGATTCGTCCGACGGCGTTTTCTGGTGTCTGCGATAGTTAAGAGATAATTGATTTTTGGTACCGATTTTAATAGAGAATCGGCAGCGAATGAATTTAATGTTTGGTTTAGTAGGATGCTTAGAGGCTAGAGCCTATAGATTGAGTATGACCATAAACAGTCTTTCACAGGATGTGTTACTGGTCAATGTGCATAGTCATGTCTCGTTAATGTGGACGCCGTAAATATGAGTAGTCCGCCATAAGAAAAAAAATTCGGGGACGAACTGATTAAATACATTCATTTTTTTCTTGCGTATAAACAACTCACATTATAGACGATTTTTTTTTTGGGGGGGGGGGAGGTGGGGGTGGGGGAGGTGTTTATGTTAACCAGTCATGACTGTACAGTCTGCCTTGTTCTTCGACAACTTTCGTTGTTGGTGCGTATGCCCTTGACGCGATTAGATGCTTCAACTTATTTGTACAAAACACGCCGCTTGCTGACACCTAGCATCAGAGCCGGCAGGGCGTATTGGAATGTCCTCGCGGAGTAAAACCATGATGCGAATCCAGGGACCTGATTGGCCTATTGGAATGTCCTTCTCTTTTGCGACCAGGAGAGGACGGTGACCCTATCGCGCTTATTGTTTGAGATAAGACGGCTCATGGCAGTAAACAGAGCAACCGTGACGGCGACGTATGTGACGACCACCGAGGACTGCGGCGGCACGAAAGGCACTGACGATATTTTCGGCTGTAAACAACAGTAGTTTTTGAGGCGAAAACAAACCCAACACCGCGTGGTGGAGCGCTGAAAGCGTCGGCGCGCGTGATGATAATCCGTGTGTAGAAGCACAATGCGAAAATAATGGCGTCGGTTCGGATAGGGCCGCAAGCCACCAACCAAGCACATCAATCGAGCCAGCTTCTCCATCTCGTCTACTCATGTACCAGTGTACCCGTGAAACACTGGCGGCTGTCTACCCAAACCTCGAGCCGCCCCCTCCCCCCCCCACCCCCCTTTTCTACCGCGTAAACCAGATAAATATGCATTAGTCAAAAAAAAAAAAAGAAGAAATGCCGGCATTACATTATGTTTAGTGGTCGGCCGGGCGCGCATGTGTGACGTGTTTAAAAAAAATGTCAATCAGGGGCCCCAAATTTGCCGGATGGATGGATGAATGGATGTTAATGGCTATACCCTTTTTAACGGGCGGTAGCTTGCGCCACCTAGCCTATGTCTAAAAAGACAAAAACGTGATTCTTCCCGCCCTTTTAAGACCAATTTTTTCCCCCTGACTATCACCAGGCAGTGTGGGATATCACCAGGATGACCTTCGGGGATCGGGCAAAAAAAAAATCTAGAAACATCACCCCCCCCCCGCTTCTTCCCCCCGGCGAGGGAGTCGCCAATTTTCCTCTGGTCAAACCTTGTCGGCGTTACCCCAGCACCAAACCCACTGGGAGACAGGGTTGAGACTTTGGGCCGGAGCCACGCGGGAGGGAGTCCCAATTTTCCTCTGTCCCGCCTGTCCCCAGCTGTGCTAGTTAGTTGTACATCATTTAATTTTCCCCAGATAATTTCCACCAATCTTCTAATCGTCTCTTTGTCACTGTAGTCCTTTTCTCCTCCGTCCTTCCATCGTCGCCTGTAAAACCCAGGGCCCCGGCCAAATCCGTTACCCCTTCAGGGAGAGCAGGGCGAAGCCCTGTGCACTTCAAAACCAAGTGCTCTAGTGTCTCGCTATCATTATGGCAGGCGGCACATAATGTGTTTGTCTCCTGAAATTTAGCCCTATACGTCCTCCTCTTCAAAGCTCCCGTTCTGGCCTCGAACACCAAAGCACTTCCCAGTGAATTGTCAAACAGTTTTCCCTTTCTTATTTCCCCCATGGGTTAACCCAGTGTTGTACATGTTCCTTAAAAAAAGAAAAAAGGGAACGAAAGCTTGTTTTTTGTTTCTTCTGATTTTTGGAACGCGTTCCCTTTACAAGTTCCATCTGTGGACAAAGAACCCGTTCCCGTTACAGTTAAAAAAATGGAACGTATGATCGTTACATATACGTTACATTCGTATTTTGCATGTTTGTAGTGGATGATTCAGACGAGTCAAATGTACTGTTACCCCACATTGCATGAGCGTTTTACAACAACCTCACACGTTTAACGAAGTCCCTTGTTCGAACGTAACAACAGTTGCTTCTGGATATTTCTGTCCGCAAGACGAGAAAAAGAAGAAGAGGGTATGACTCTTGAAGTGTCAGCCTTGAAAACTACAAGTTCTTCGTGAAGGTTGGATTCGTTATTCAGTTTGAAGGTGGGGGAAGAGTGGAGAAGGAATAAGGTTAATTTTTGTGTATCTTTTAGGTGACCAATGTTCGGGATACAAGGGTGCGTTCGATGTCTGGTAACCTGCTATTTTGTTGTAACTGTAGGTGTCTTTGTGGAAGTTCAGTGATGGCTGTAGTCGGCCTCACATACCTGGGTGTATGAGGATTCGTGGAAGCAAAGAAAGTTGCAGCGTTTGAAACGTCACTCTTTTTGTGTCTTTTCCTTCGACTAAAAGTTTTGCTTTTTGTACCGCAGTCTCGGGCACTCAAAAACAGATTCAATGTTCCCTATATCTTCTGCACCCGGCTGTTACAAAGCGAGAACCACATAAAATATACCCTAAAATAAGTAACCAAAAATTTATCGAGATCCTGCTCTTCGTAAAAATATTGCTTGTACACTTTTAACATTGCCCTCTTTGAAATAAAATAAAAATTACCCCACTGGACGAAAAAAAGGAACGCCGTTCTTTTTTCCGTTCCAGTAAAAATGTAACGAGTTCCCGTTCCAGTTCCAGCCATGCAAAATGGAACGGCGGTGTTCCTTCGTTCCTCCTAAAAGGAACGCGTTCCAGGAACGCCGTTCCATACAACACTGCAGTTTTACCTCGTGAAAAAAAAAGAAAAAAAAAACTATACTCTGGCCGGCATAGGCACAATGCCTAGAACGTGTCGTCGACTGGTGTGTTTAGTGTCCAATCTCGCTCATACATCAAAAGTGGATTCGAAGTGGCAACGAATGACGTGAAAGAAGCCGGAGTGTCATGTTGTCGGATGCCGCGATCTTAGCGGTTGGTGCTCAAAGTTCCGGCAAAAAGCAGGAGAGAACGCGGGTGTCGCCGTCGTCGCGGAGTGACAACTCATGGCTGCTGAAGTTTCCGTGCGTGCACTGTCAAGCTAGAGAGCGACCTGCAGCAAAACTGACGTCTGCCACGTTCAACACTGCTGCTGTGACACCGCCAGGATCGCTACCAGCGCTTTTAGGGGAAGGAGCACTTGCGATGCCCTGTGGCACGAACTCTTCGTTTTAGGAGATTCTCCTCTCTGCAAAAGGAGCTTTAGCGGTCCGTCTGACAAGAGTGTGCACCTTGACGTCGGGCAGACAATCCCGAAACGCATCTTCCTCCGCCTTCTAGAAGACCATGATTAGTGTACGAACCTGTCTTGGGCTTCAGGTGGCATTCTCAATAACCTCAAGTAGCAAGCGCGTTGCTTTTTTATACGTCGTTTCGCGCTTGTTTGCCAAAAGGCAGTAAGCAAGGGGAGCAGCCTGCCTTTGTAGAGGCCATGAACAACCCAAAGCTGGTAAAACATCTCTGGTGCCACTTTAAATATGCCGTCGCACAACCAGGTGCTGCAGGAGTTTAAACGGCACAGGTCAGTCTTAGAGGGTGAAATTATTATTTTTTCCGAGTCGTTGGAGCCTGTGTCCCCTGCTACAAATTGTTCAGGAGACGCTGCTCTCGTCAAACGGAAGTGTTCCGGTATAACTACGTCTTTAATTCTGTGGTCGACTTGAACAGCACCATGTGTATCGTGTTGAATTCTGTTCACTGTTCTTTCTAGTGAAGATAACTTGGTGAGCTTCGCAACCGTCGCCGGTCTTGCCCCTTGAAGGCAGGTGGTTACAACGTTCCGAGGGTTGTCGTGGGAACGCTTGGTCGCAGTTTTGACCTAATCTCGTAAACGTGCCGCAGCGACATTTTCTGGACTCGGTAGATGGCACGTGTGGTCCTGCGTCACAGTGGTCGTCTACCTGCTGTAACAGCACGTCCCAGGCAACCCTTTTGAAATCTCTTGCATCTCTATGTCGTCTTCTCGTCGTCGCTTCTGTGCTTCGTGTAGATGCAACCTTCAAAGCAATTAAAACTTCGGCAAACCTCGACGAGAAGCCACAAGGAGAGCCATGTTCTATAAATAACCCAATGCCAACCAATGAGCCCGGCCAGCTGTACTGTTCGATTGATGGATTCCCAATGCCAAGTGCGGGAAGGCCTTGGCAAAGACGAAGTGCGTATACGGGCTCCGCACTTGAAAAGCCGATTTCATAACTTCTTCTAGGCAGGAGACTGTGGTACGAAATATCAAGTTATGGAATGTCCTTGGTACGAAGCTTTTGGAATGACGCGTGTCGAGATAGAACATCTTTGGTATGAGGTGTCTGGAATGAAGTGCCTTGGGATGAACTTCATCCCCTGGGCAGGAGACTTTCCTGTATGAAATATCCAGGTAGGGATTGTCCTTGGTATGAAGCGTCTTGAGATGAGGCGTCTCGGGATTAGACGCCTTTGGTATAAAGTGTCTGGGATGAAGTGCCTTGGAGTTGGAATGAAGTGACATGCGATGAAGTGAGTGGCCCTTGAAAGGTACTAGAAAGGCTCTGGATACTGCATGGACGATTCTGGCATGAAATGTCATGGTATAGAATGTTCATGGGATAAACTGTCGGGGGATGAAACACCTTGGAATGAATCGACTTGAGTATCGAGTGTCTGGGATGAAGTGTCTTGGGATAAAGTGAATTGGGATGTAGTTCAGTAGAGTCGTACCCATAGCTTTGGCTTCACTGCCTGCAATGAATGCACGCGGATGCACGTTCAACGTCCATTCCACACAATCAGAATCATTTTTCTTGAAAGACGATAAACGGAAGCTAGTTCTGAGCATGCGCTGCGAACAACGTCCAACAATATGGCGTCCAATATTATGCCGTCCCGTGAGAAAGAAGAACGAGAAAAGGAAAGAGAAAGAGAGAGAGAGAGAGAGAGAGAGAGAGAGCAAGTAAGCAAACGTCATTCAGCTCCGCCATGGCTTCTCCCAGAAGGCCTCACTCGCACCATCTGCTTACGGCTAACGGTTCGCCGGATCGATGCGATTTGAGAACTTCGTTCAAACAAACACAATATTCCCATAAGAATCGGATATTTCGGTACTGTACCAACCCGGAAGCTCGCTCGGGCATTATTTTTGAAACTTGACATTTCGGTTGAGCATAACTGTGTGGTTGGCAAATAAGCTGTAGCTGTGATTGAGACTCTGTGTGTGGTGTATCCACTTTTTTCTGTTTTACCGAGTCTCATAGTTTTTCTAACATGAATTGTTTCTAGCTCGTTATGAGAGCTGTTTTTTCTTCTGTTTAATCCCGATAAACTGAGGGAGAAAAGCAAGACCGATGAAAAGGTTTTCAATATGCACAAAATGTGCAAACATACTCCTACTTGTTCATATTTATTCAACGTGCAGGTTTAGGAGTTATGACGTAGGACAAGCTTTTAGAAGCTCTCCACAAAGAAGGTGGCCGCCTGCGCGCTCTCAGTCATGCCATCATGCGACAACGCCATCACTCGCCACAGACGTGATACGTGTGGAGGAAACTGCATGAAGTTTTGGAAAAGACAAACAGACGTCCTTCATGATGGGCTCATGAAGGAAATACGGCCCGTGGTCTGGCTCCCTTCGCTGAGTCAACCTGGGAATCGCGCTTCTCATCAGCAATCGACGGGCGATGTGTGGACCAATGGAAGGCACCATCAGCTGTGACGTCACCGGATCTCAACGTTATAAAAGAGATCCATCTCAACCATCACTTTAGTTGAAGCTGCAGCGGCGAAGATATGACGCCTAATCAGATCGTTCTTTTTGCGTTGAGGCTGGTGTCACGTACTTTGATACTAAGTCCTATAGAAGCAACAACATGTGTTTGCTGCTGCTGCCGGGCCAAAAGTGTTACTTCAATTATGTGTTATAAGTGTTCTGTAGTATTGAAAGAGTGTCTGCTATTAAGTGGTGATGTGGAATTGAATCCCTATTTTGATATTGAGGTACTGCTTGAAAATAATTGTAAAAATATAACTGAAAAAAAAAATATCCCACCTAGAAACTTAGCAGAAGGTAACGTAAATTGAAGGAAGACTAACTGCAATGGAATCTAAATTGAGTAGGCTGCAGGCTCTGGAAGATACGACCAACAACATTGCAATGCAAGTTTTGGAGCTACAAAGAACGGTAGCAGAGTTAACCGTTACCATTGAGTGCATTGAAAACAGGAGCCGACGTAACAAGCTTATTATTCATGGATTACATGAGGCAGAATCGAAAAGATACGATATCCTGTCTAGGCATGTTACGGAGGAAATCTTCCTGAAACAGAGCTAAAGATCATTGAGCAGGCTTGAAAAAAAAGAAAAAAAAACTACATGGAAAAACAATACCTATTCTTATTAAATTCATCGACTACAGAGAAAACTACTTTCTGAGGATTATTGTAAACTTCTCAGGACGGCACGGAAATATCTTTGGAAAAGTTTTTAGCAGGAAGGAGATAACGGCGTTCAAATGAAGTTGAGATTTGATAAAATGATTGTGGGGAATGAAACTTATGGTTGGAATCACGTTAGTGGTGTGAGATATAAATGTAATAGCCAAAGTCATAAATGATATACCCTACAAAAGACCCAAGGAAAATTACAGACGTTCAAAGTTCTAAATCTAAATGTAAGAAGTATTATAAACAACGTATCGGAGCTGGAGCACATTTTGTTGACGTACGATCCAGATATTATCGTAATACCTGAAACTTAGTTGGCTTAACGGAAATAAGCGAATAACGAAATCGTGCCTCCTGGGTATGAAATAGTTACAAAAGATAGGCAAACTTTGGGCGGAGGTGTTGCAATAGTGCTTAAATAAGGAATTTCTTCTGTTGAAATGTAAGAACAGAAACAGGTCTAAGAACTTCGGTGTAAGGTAAAAATAAATGGCCCCTGTCTAGTATTGGGAGCGTAATATAGGCCTCTTAACGTACCTCTTTCGGTCCTAGAAGAGGCGAAGTCACATCTTTTAAAGCATTGTAGAAGTGACAGTAAAATTCTGCTAGCAGGTGACCTTAATCTGCCATCGATAAGTTGGGACTCCTTATCGGCTGGTTCTAAAGAGACAGCGCAAAATGCCTTATAGATATCGCTTTCACGTTTGACCTAGTCCAGATAGTGCAATCTTATACTAGAATTCAGGGAAATTCAATGTCTATACTTGATCATATTCTGCCTAGTAGTAAGTACAAAAAATTCTAGCGTTGAAGTACTAGACGGAATCTCTGATCATAAACTGGTGCTGCTAGAGCTACCCCTACATTTCCACAGGCCTCAAGTTACGAAGACTAAGGTGCTTGATTTCAATAATGCAGATGACGTTAGTATTATAGATCCATTGGATTGGTCCCTTGAGAAGTTCACTGATCATTCAGAACAATGCAGCGCTAATATAGATGAGCTTTGGTATCATTTTAAAACTATTGTGCAAGAGTGTCTAACTACTTTTGTCCTATACAAAATGAAGATTATTAGCGCGAGCGGCCTGGGAATAATCGTGACATAATATACATTTGAAACGTACGATTGCGCATGCACGTAAAAGGGCCAAGGCCACTGGATCAGCGATAAGAAAACAAGCTGCAACAACTCTGTCCCGGGAACTAAAAGACATGTTATCTTAGGCAAGGTTTCGCTATCATAATACAACTCTTGAAAGATTCCTGAAATCGTCTCCAGCGAAGTTTTGGAAATATCTATCAGCCAAACAAAAGCCTGGTACTGCATTTGAAATAAACGCCGAGATCATTGAAGAGCCCGAAAAGATTGCCGGCAGTTTCAATGAACATTTTAAATCTGTTTTTACTGGCGATGATGGACGGCTACCAAATTGCACTGTTGATCAGGCGCTGCCAGAGTTGTGTGACCTTATTTTAACTGCAGAAGGCATCCTTAATTTGCTTCTTAACGTCGATCCTAACAAAGTCAATGGGGCCTAATTTAATTGTAAATGCTTTTCTGGTGCGTTGCTCTGAGTGGGTGGCGAAGTACTTGTTGATAATAATCCAAAAATTATTAGAATGGAGTACTGTTCCTAAAAAAATCGAAATTAGCTAAAACTATACCTTTTTTGAAATCAGGCGACAAACAAAATGTTGCAAACTATATGCCCATTTACATAAAGAATCAGTGTTGTAAACTATTAGAACATATAATTTCTAGACACATTTTCGATTACGTTGAAAAGGTAAATATCTTAGCGGCAAGTCAGCATGGATTTAGAAAGAGGCCTGTCTACAGTAACCGAGTTGATAGAAATGACGTATGATGTTGGTCAGGTAATAGATAGCAGAAGTCAAGCAGATGTTCTATTCCTGGATCTTAGTAAAGCCTTCGATAAAGTTCCTCAGAACAAGCTTCTTCTAAAACTGAATACCATACTCAACTCAAATAAATTAGTGAAATGCTTAACCTCATACCTAGAAGGAAGAGAACAGTACGCTTATTTTAAAGGTTATGAATCTGATTCCTTGCCCGTTGACTCCCGCGTGCCTCAGGGCTTTGTCTTGGGGCCCTTACTTTTCCTATTATTTATCAACGATATCACTAAAAACATAGATGTCAACATTATAATAATAGCAGACTATTGCGTTTTATACAAATAAGTCAAGTTCTATCACGACCAAATAGTTTTGAATAATTGCTTTGAGAGGATACAGTCTTGGTGTCTGGAATGGCAAATGAAGCTGAATATCTCAAAAACTGTTTCAATGTCCATTACGCGGAAAAAGTGTCCCCTGGAGTTTTCCTATTGCATTGATGGTCAACCTATTCAACGCGTCGAAGAGTACAAGTACTTGGGGTTATATTTTAGTACTAAACTCTCATGGGACAAACACATTGATTACATTACAACGAAAGCGACCCAGCGGCTTTGGGCCTTGAAACGTCTCTTGAAGCACTCTTCCCCCAACACGAAACTTACAGTCTGTAAAACGATATTAAGGCCAATTTTAGAATATGCAAATGTTGTCTGTGACCCGTTCACTACAATTAATATTAATAAGCTAGAAGGTATACAAAGGAAAGCAATACGGTTTGTTTACAACAAATATGAAACGCGGAGCTCCCTTCAGAAACGTTGCAACAGGCTAACCTGCTAACATTAAGCGAAAGAGCGCGGATAGATAGATTAAAGATACTATTTTTAATGATTCAGGGTAAATTAAACATCGACACTTCAAGATACATTACATCAAGCGGATCAGACTCCAGATCATCTCATGCACGCTCAATACTGGGGTATCAAGTATGATTGGACACATTCAAATACTCCTTTTTCCCTAGAACCATTGTTGAATGGAACAAGCTGCACGCTTATGCTACCAATTCTCACTCTTTTATCGATAAAGCCACTGTCTTGTTTTCAAAATTGGTTGAAATCATTTTTTCTCAAGTTCAGATGACTTGTTAACAGTTAATATTTTGCATGCTGGGTGCTATATAGTATATCGCATAATGTTTCAGGCCACATTTCTGCACGCTGATGTCACCAATTCAGAACAAGTTGCACGCTGATACTACCAATTCAGACTCGATCTCTAATTAATATTTATTCCTTTGTATGGTGGGTACTATAGATATATTGTATAATGTTTTGGGCCACATTATCCCTGGTGTTCAATCGTATTCTTCTTATTTTTTGTATTGTTGTGCATCTCCTACCACGGCCCTTTGCGCCAGGTAGTGTCGGTAAATAAATAAATAAATAAATAAAACGTATGTGGCGACTGGCGGCCTTGTTGAAGTCTTGATGGAATGTCGTAGAGCTTGCGTCACGTCATTTTAACTGCCTTAGTGCGTGCGGTAATTATATAGAGAAGTAGTGCATCTACTACATCAGTCTTGAATTTGTTTACCCACAATTTGTTTTATCAGAAGTGTGGAAAAAAAGACAGTACTCGTACCTGTAACTTCCTTCTGCAATTTCCTCGTGGCCGATGATATGGTATTAAAAACAAATAAATAAGTAACAGTGCACCCGTTGTGCCTTCTTTCTTTCTAAATTAGCTGTCATCGTGTTTTGCCCTATTCGGAACTTTCGCTTATTTAGGTTATTTTTCCACACGTGTGCGCGAAATTAAACCTCGAAACAACAGTTTCTCGCTGCTAGAAAAAACGGAAGTGCACATGTCCTCTCCACCTTCTAAAACCAACGCAAACACTTTGTTTTGCGTGTTTCTTCTTTTATTGCGTAGGCTAACGGCAGTCCCCGTTTCACCGAAGCTTGGCATAGAGCGAACCCTTCGACCACCTTGAGCCAATCAGAGGGACAGAGGCTAATCGCGTGACAAGCTCTCGTCAAAGGTACGCGGGCCAGAGCGTGACCTAAGCGGTTGGAGAAGAGGGGAAGGAGAAACTCCCCTCTTCCCTGGGCCATCTTTTGGGTGTCCCAGACGTCGCATTTGTCCTCTTCGGAGAGTAGCCTCTCACCTGAATAATTCTGAGAAAAGCGGCTTTCCTTTTTCTCCCGCCCGTGGCTTCGACAGCACTGGGCGCAACTAAGCGTGACAAGCTCCTCCTTTGAAGCCCTCCCCTCTTTGCACTTTCGCAGAGTAAACGCTGGAGAGGAGGCAAGAAGGATCTCGCCTCCTCTCCAGCGTTCACTCTGGTAAGGTGGAAACAGTGGAGGACTTCGAGGGAGGAGCTTGTCCCGGCCTCCCTGTCGTCCACTACAGGGAGATGGAGTAAGCGACGTGTGTCCCTACGACGCTGCTCATTGGCTCGTTGGGACCATAGCCTTCGCCGTGTGCCAAGTTACGGCATGACGGGATGTAGCAGCGTCCTAGTTCTGCTTTTGATATCTACCCACGCCCCGGCAACGAGTCGTGCACACGCTGCGACGCCATTGCTACGCACGGTGCAATCATTTTACAGCTGATACGGGGCTCGCTCATTGCTCCCCGGTGTTGACTTCCGTTCCGGGAAGCCACAGATCGGGTATAAATAGCCCACCTGTTTTGGAGCCGAGGTGTACTGCAACGGCCTGCTCCGAGGGACCATCACCATGACCAAGTTCCTGCTGACCGCTGCTCTTTCGACGCTCTACCTGGCTGCTGCTGTTGCGGGACCCGGTACGTACTGCGCAAACCTTCGAGTCAGGAAAAAAATATATATTGAGCTACATGCGACTATATAGACCCTTGCCAAAGTCACCTTCTGAGCGCTGCCATCTTTGTCTGCTGGGCAGTGGAACGCCTTCTGCGCATGCGCTCTTGCTCTGTTTCGTGGTATATCAGGCCCTGCGCATGCGTCCACAGCTCAATGACTCAGCATTTTTCACCCGGGTGATGAGCGATGCAAAGGTCTATAGTCCGCTTCACCTTAGGGAGATTTAGTAGATCGTTCCGATATAACTCCGATGGCGACACCCGCGATACTTCGGCGGCGACCCCTTTTGCGCATGCTTCGACATTTTTCGTCATCGAGTGTGCGTTATCGGAGGGAGGTGTACCGGAACGATCCGCTAAAACTCTTTATCGAGCCCGAACGCTCAGCTGGCGCTATACGAACCTACCGGGCAAATCAGGCGGCGCTTAAAGTGCACCGTCATGGCTCCCGTCGCTTTTTTGCGTTTGCCATCTACGGCTAAACCAATCAGGCTAAGCGAATGCGGAGTGATCCTGCTTTCTTTTTTTCCTTCTGTAAACGCAAACAAAAAAATAATTAGCGCCGTGACGTTGCACTTTTGGGGCCGTTTGATTGGCTCCATCGGATCAGGGCGACGGCTGCGCGGTCGGACTGAAAGTGGAAAGGACTATATATATATATATAAACGAAAATATGTTTTCACCATTTTTTTATAGTTTCCCCAAGATAGCAGCGGAGTGTCTAATAAGCTAATGATCGTTTGTCACTTTCTTGTCTCTAATCGTTGAATAAACAATGGCGTTTCAGGTAGAGCTTAGAAGTATTGTTACAACATACTAGGAATGCTCAAAATATAATGAAAAGTTTAGCTTAAAGTAAAAGTACACTACGCCGAATGTAACAGTTATTAGAAAGTTTTAGGTGGACGGACAAATGGATGCTAATGGCTGTATTCTTTATAGCGGGCGGTGGTTTGCGCCACCTAGCTTAGAAAACAAAACTTTGATTCATCCCCTCGATCTTCTAAACGGAGCGTGCGCACAACTTCAGCGCATGGGCAATGGTGTGACACCCCAAGCTGCTCGCGGGACCCTAATTGTTGGTACCCCCCCCCCCCCCCCCCATTCTATAACGCTGCATTGAACCGTACACACGAGCACGTTTCTTCGGAACCGTAATATTGGATTATGCTTATAGAGTTCCTTGTTTTGGGTATATACCAATAAACACCAAAAATTAAGCCCTGAGGTGGTTTTCTTTGAATCGGTGAAAACAAAAAACCTCAAATATAAACTATTATTTAAAAAAAAAAAAAGAAAAACGCCAGCTTGATGGGAAAAAAAATGTTTTACTCTATTTTTTTTTTCGTTGACCCGTAACACAGCTGTACTGAACTGTACTTGTGGTTCTTTTCTCGAAACCACATTCCTTCACCCGTTCCCTTCTCTTATCTCTACCAGCCTTACTGGAGAAAATATTATATTTTTTAACTTATAAATTATAACATTTTCTCCAGTTCACTCATACAGTGGGTTTACGACGCAAGTCCGATAGACATCGATTTCTCTCCGCCATTGGAATTAAGCGCCTGAAAACACTGATTCGAACGGGAAAAATAAACACCGATGATATCCCCCCCTCCTCCCCTCAATTTTAAGGAGAGTGAATACCAAAAACACGGAACACTATAGTTATACTCTAGGCAGTGGTTCTCAAATGGGTCCGCGGACCCTTTAGGTCCGCGAAACATCGATGGTTGAGGACCACTGCTCTAGGGCAAACAATGGTCTCGAATGAATGCCATCGGGGACAATATATAATCTTAAACAATCCTCTATGCTTCTTTTGCGTACGTGCCAGTTTTTGAGAGAAGTGTAGTACGAAAAGTGTTGTATGCACGTAAACTCCAAAAGCGGAACTAATGCTCGTTCCTCGTTTCTCCTTAATCTTGGAGCGAGTTATCGTTACAGATTTCAGTGATTAAACAGACAAACAAACAAACGCGTATTTGATAGTTTTTTTTTTTTTTAGATTAGAACGTGTTGTTGCGCTATCGTTACGTTCGCGTGTTTGAACTAAATATTGCGCCGAATAATCCGCGAATAAAATAAGGCGAGCGAGGGAAAATATCCACATAAAGATATACGTGTCGCGTCGCCACGATCATATTTGTAGCGGTTCTTTGTTCCCGACTATCCCTCGCATAGCTCTCTGTCCCTCGAAGTCGGAAGTTGATATAGCGAGTAATAAAACAACGCGTAAATGTCAGCTATATTCGGCTCAAACTGCAAATATATAGACTGAAAAAAATAAAAAAATAAAGGCTGTTTTTTTTGCCGTTTCCTCGGTAACGTAACTAGAGATGTCGCTGAACTTTTTAGTCGAACCTCAAGGTTCGACTTGTTCGGCGAACCTTCGACCTTTCACTATAGTTCGAAGAAGTTCGACTTTTGTACAGTGTCGCCCAGATTCTACACGAATATTTCGAATTTCGGGAAACATATAATTTAGAATGTAGCTTATTTCATATTTTATAAAAAGGTTACCAATGTTTACACAATATGAAAGCGAAAATTTTGCACTTTTAATGCTTTCGTTAGTTGGTAATGTGAACCAGTGATGCCAATATACCCAACACATATTGCACTTTTCCTCCGCCAAGTAGAGTTTTGTTTTTTTCTTTTTTTGCACATGCGCACAAAAGTCGAACTTTAGTCGAACCTTTGTTGAACATTACGTTGATAGCTCTAAAAGGTCGAACTTGGTCGAACTCGAACCTGGCCAGGTTCACGACATCCCGGCCCACGGCCTATTTGATGGACCAAAAGACAATAGGGCTCGTACGCACCGGGTGAATAAGCGCTCTGATTACCTCCTCTTTTTGCTTTGCAGCCCGGAACGCAGAGCTATACCGAAGTCGCGAGGATGCTGACGTCGGGGTAAGGTCGCCTCATTTGCAGCATTTCCAAATTTCGCAAACTGCATGATAGCTGCATGGGTGGCCACGGGGAAGGCATATCTTTCTACGCTCATCCATGGAATGAATAAACACTGCGTAGAATGTTCCGTTTCACTTTATGTCCGACTACAACCGTCGCTACCATTGGACGCGGCCAATCGAGACGAGCAAAAAGTGCCCCGTCATGGCCCTCGTCGTTTTCGTGCGTTTACCATCGCCGTGGCTCAGCCAATCAAGCGCGGGAAGAAATAAGCCCGGGTTCGCGGCGCATGTACCGCATGCGTGATTGGTCTAGTCAGGCGTCTCCAAAACCCGGCCCACGGGCCAAATCCGGCCCGCGGAGATCTTCTGACTGGCCCGTCGATCGCCGTGGTCCCTTCAATGAAACCCAGCCAAGCTGCCCGCTTCTAGAGTAAGCCCGCTGCTACATGGGCCTCAGTCGAGTATCAGAAAGGAGGAGAGAAAACTACCTATCGTAACGCGGGTCCTCTCGCCGCGTCATTAATTTGATATTTCCATCACCACCAACCTTAGTCCCGTTTTATATCTAGCTACGTGTGTGAAAATTCCTTCGCGTTCTCAGTATGTTGCGCCTATAGTGTCCTGTGTCGTAACCATCAGATATTGTTAGGGTCAGTTCTATCATTCTCATTAGGTCTTTTGCCCTGTGTGAGTATTGCAAAGTACATGGCAAATGATAATTATCTGACGACACGTGAACAGCGCTCCACTGCATGTGGGAACCGGCGGGAAGCCGAGAGGGATTTCAGTGTTATCAGACGCATTTAGCGGTCGCACTCTGGACAACAAGGCTCGGTGTGCGCTGACGAGAGTAAAGAAATGAAGGCGTACATGAAATGGTGATACGCCATTATCGAAGCAGCGCTGTTAGACGCAGAAAAGAACGAACTGCTTTCTGATAAAAAAAGATGCTTCTTGAATGGGTGGATGCAATGCAAAGAATGTTAAATCCCAAACCAGTTTTATGAGGAGCGGCTCGAGAACCGCGTTGACGAACATCGAACATTCTTTCAGGTAGGTGCCTCGTACTAGAGCCACTAAATAAACCACGCTTCGGAGTAACTACTCTTCAGACATCTTGGTGGTTAAAATCATGGTTGCCAGTTATCTGAAGCTTTATCTGAAATCGCAGTAATCGTCTTTCCGTCTTCAAGAAATGGTAGAACAGTTCGCGTCAGGGCAAAACGCTATCACCTGAGCTTCGTATACCACTGTCTAAAGCTGAGGAAGTCGCATTTTTGAATTGTGGCGATCGACAGATGCGTCTGCTCTCCTCTAAGCACCAAGATGGCGGCGCCCACTAGCAGACCCTGGGAGCGAAGTGCCGATACTCTAAGCGTAGCTCATTTAGTGACTCTACCTCGGACGACATGCGGAACGGCGCAAGCCATAGCAGATTAGGCGATCCCGATGCCACCACCGGCATCTCGCTAAGAAAATCTGTAAAGTTGCCAGACACGTGAATGAAATACCGCCAATTGCAAAGAGATCCCTCGGCAAGGCGGGGAACGTTTGTGCACCCCGAGCAAAAGCTCCCTCATCCCCCTGGGATGTCTATGTCATCCCGGCTCCGCGCAGAATCGTCACGTTGTTATCAAGCGATGCACGTCCCCGGGAGCAAAGAAAGGGGTTTCTCCCCCGTGTGAATACCCCTTTAGGAAGCCACTAAAATACACGTTGCTAGGTTTCTTTTTATGTGTAAGGCAGTTAGTGTCACGAGACACTTTGACGTCAAGTGACGTCATGGAGGCAAGTGACGTCAACGATGTCACGTGATGTGTTAACGTAACCTGATGTCATGGTGTCGCATGACGTCACAACATCTCGTAACGTCATATTGTCACGTGGCATCATGTTGTCAAATGATGTCCTTCTGTCTCGTGGCGTCATGTTATGTGACAATATGACGTCTCGTGACGTAAGTGCTCACATGATGTACCATCGTAACGTGGCTTCGTAGTGACACCTGGCGTCTCTGAGTCACGTGACTTCATAGTTTCACGTGAAGTAATGACGTAACGTGGCACTTTGACATCATAGAGTCGACACGCCACGCACAACACAAAAATCCCCGAGGCTATAGCCCTATATATGCTATCAAATTCAAAATAGGAAGGCCCGATTGAGCTAACATCATGTTTTTCGGGCTATGGTTCCGCAACTCGAAAACCCGCAGGCCTCCCAGGACCCCTCTGTGTACAGCGACGAGTGCCGCCAGCGCCACGACTACTACAGGACGAAGCACGGAGTGCCTGGACTGAAGAACGATGACGATGTATGTTTTTCTTTCTTCATTTGGGAAGTCTTCGTGGCATACCGACTATGACCACTCACAAAATTGGAGCGGCAGGGAGGTTCTTTAGTTGTCGTGCCTCAGTCGCCAGCTTCCTGCCTTCACTCTAAGAAAAGCCCGTGCGTCTGCTTTCCCGCACAACACTCGGAGAAGCCAATCACCGCAACTTACGGAGGCAGCTCAGCGAATGACAATGCCGAAACATATGTCTAGACCAAAAAACGCTGTCTGAGTTGTGACATTAAGCAATGAAAGCGTGACGTTTTGCATGTCACAACTCAGACTGCGTTTTTTGGTCTAAACATATATGTTTCGGCAGTGGCATTCGCTGAGCTGCCTCCGTAAGTTGCGCTGATTGGCTCTCCGAGTGTTGTGCGGGAAAGTAGACGCACAAACTTTTTTAGAGTGTCCCATAATGCTTGTCGTCACGTGAGCCTCTAACATGCACGAGCAGTCAAAGCACGACGGAAGGCGACAAGCGTGTGCTGCAGGCATGGACATCTGAAAAAGACGGCCTGAATGATTTTCATTCCGCTGGTAACTCGCAATTTTCAAAGCAATACAAAGGAATATATGTTAAGACTTACCAAAGCTCCGCTTACGCGCGCGCTTACGAAATACAAATAAGTAGTCGCTATTGCGATATTTTTTTGTGCATAATATTTACCGTGTTTGACGATAATTGAACGATTTAAGTGGTCGCTGAATCGGCGTTTCCAAAACCAAGTGCAGGATTGACCTTAATAATAAGGTCTAGAATTAGATAAACGAGTTGTATAATAAATAAACAAAACGGGGATGAATGCAGGCGGCTCTGCCGTTATAATAAGATGATATTCCTGCTACTGATTATAAAATTGCGCCAAAATACTTTAACGCTTCCTAGAAGAGAACGATAGAAGAAAAATATACAAGCTTGATCATATGCTTACAAGGACTGGTTAGCACAGAGTGTGTAATAGGCCTCCCAGGGAAAAAGAAAAGGGCGTCTGAATGGCGTTACCTACCGTAGATTTGCTCTCATTTCTAAAACACGCCATGAGATGGCGCCACATGATAGGAAAGGCCGCGAAGCACGCGTGCTTCGCGGAAAGGCCACTGAGTTCACTTTTGCCTGCGCCGACCGATTACCAACCCTTAATAACACACTTAACAAAAGTTAGTTTTTATTGTTTTGTCAGTAAAGCACTAGGCTCACAATCTCAAGCTGATGAGTTCAAATCCTGCCGGGTGACTGGTCTTTTCAATTGGTTCCCTAAAAGCGAACTGCTCTTCGGCGTCGGTTTTTCGTTACAGCCAAACGGTAGACAACTCCATGAAAATAGCTTTATAAGACATATTCTGCGTTAAAAGACAAGCATAGTTGATGTCGTTCTATAGGACACAGCCGGTATAGAATCAACGGTGCGTACACACTCGCATACACATATACAAGGAAATATTTAAAAGGGAACGCTGATGCCTTCGCGAAAAAAGTGTCAATTTTGGGATGTTTATACATGCACAATGTCACAGCCAGGTTTGACAGCTACAAATACAAAATAAGTATACTTTCGGTGTGTCAATCTTTCCCATGAGTGGTTTCTCTTTTGCTTTTCTTCGAACGATCCAGCTTCGCCTCTTGGCGCAAGACTGGGCAGATTATCTCGCCGAACAACCAGAGGGAACACCTCTACAACACCGTCCAGACAACCAATACGGCGAGAACATCTTCTCTGCATGGTCCTCCGACCCCAGCTACACGATCGATGGTATGCACACGGATGTCTCTTTTTAGGTTGGGCTTTTAGAGATACAGGGTGTTTCTTTGGGCCCTTAGAGATTTTGTTTATAAATAAAAACCGGGAAAGCTAAACTAATGCGGTTTGTGAAGGTGAGTTATACGGACAGGGGAACATAATATAGAGGGCTGATTGCCACGATCAGTAGATTAACTAAAACTCGTTTGTATTTTAATTAATGAAAAACACACACACACACACATGGTTTTAATTAAAAACTTGCTGAGGGTCATCGAAAGCTACTGAATAAGTAAAGTTTATAAATTGTTTTGGGCGCATGGTGGGTGCGCTAAAGTTACAACTCCTGCAACGGGTGCAATGCTGGCAGTGCAAAAACACGAATGATGAGAGACGGACAAACCGCGCGGGCGCATTTTAGCGCCACCTGCCTTGCGTTCGTTGCACGAGTCGTAACTTCAACCCACCACCGCACGCTTCCCACACGCCCCAAGTCTTGCGAAAATTTACTTATTCAGTGCTTGTTGACAATGCTCAGCAAGTTTCTCCTCATCTTTATTTTTAATAGTTTGGAAGTTAATCGATAAATTTTAGTTAATAACCCGAATTATCCTGACGTTTATGCCCCTATTTTAAGTACCCCTGACCGTATAAGTCACCTGCACAGAGGGCGTCAGTGTATAGACTTCGCGGCTTTTTTAAATACAAATCTGTTTTAAAACACCTTGCGTATAGACCGACACCTTGTGTAGAAACAAGTCAGATCTTGCCCACACCAGGTGTCGGCACTGGGCGAGCACCGTGTCGACAGCAGCGCCACCGCAAAGGCGTGACGTGAGAGCCGAGAAAATAAACAAAAAAAGGACACTGGAAATACAGCAATGATTCCTTCTGGATAACGGCTACCGCGACAGATCTCAGATAGAGAGGGTTAAGTGATAGTTAGCAAATTAATTTCCTAAGATATACTACTTATCTAACTTCTCAAATATTCACTTCAGCTGGCACATTCCTAGTAACACCGCGTGCCCCCGAATTCGGGTGAAGCCTTTAAAGTGACCGCATAAATCGGCTTGCCAACGTATCGTGCTACGACTTACCCCAGAGGTGGATGAAGCTGGTGGAAGCATCGCGTCGAAATTTGAAAGAAAAACGTACTTACCTATGGCGGCAGCGGCACGTCGGGAACTGAGGGACCTTCCAACTGCGGCTGCAGCTCAGAAACCAACCTGTAGACACAAAGCATGGTATATCCCTTGAGACGAGGACAAAGAGACTGGACAGCACACAGAGCGCTGTAAGACACTGCAACACACAGCGCTTCGTGTTGTCCAGTCTCTTACTTTGTCCTCCTCTAAAATCGCTACCGTGCTTTTGAACACACAGTACCAACTCTCCCAACAATATGCACTTTCCAGTGCTTATCGCCCGGGCGAAAAGTGCCGAGTCACTGAGCTGTGGACGCGTGCTCAGCGTCTGATAGACCGCACAACAGAGGTATGCAACGCATGCTCAAGAGGCGTTTCACAGCCCAGCACTACAAAGATGGCTGCACGCACGAGGCGACTTTTCGAAAGGTCTTTTAGGGAAGGCTCCCGACCGGTTGTTCCGCACTGTAAACGCTTTGTTCTAGACATGCTTCTTTTTTTATTTCCGATTTATTTTGCGCTTTTGAGGCTTTTGAGACCATAAAACAAATAATCAATGTGCAACAAAAAAATCCTAATTTTTATTTTCAGACGTGTTGCCATCTGTTATCGACTACACACCTGTTCTTATGCTCATAACTTGAAAGTACACACTCGAACAGCCGCAACCGAAAGTAACCGTCGTGACATTCTGAGGTCATACACCTGCACGCGGGCTTGATGGGCAGGGCAACAAGTTCTACGAATGCCCGAATGCCGGTTCGAATCGAAGAGCGCACTGTTATTCCTAGCTTTAACATCGTTAAAAAAAAAAAACGGTTGCCGTGTATTTTCCTTTTACTGCGAAAGCTAAGAATGACGCAGTGCTATTCGATTCGAGCCGGCATTCGCACACTCGTAGTAACAACCTAACAAATGCAGAGCGCGTGGCTCATGATGTCCATGCTTCTCGCTTTGTGCTTGGTTCCTCGGCCTTCTTGTCGGCTGATTGCATGACACATCGTCACATGATGCATTGATGTCACGTGTCACTATGACGTCATGGTGTCACCGACGTCATCGGGTCACCTGACATTATGACGCCACGTGACAATGCGACGTCACGCGGCACAATGACGTCACGTGGCGCCACGACGTTACGTGACGTCGCAGCGTTACGGTACACTGTGGCGGATTTATGCATTCGCAGAAACCTCGTAACGTGGCCCTCCCTTGAGTGGCCTCCTCACCGTGCCCGTAGAAAGAGAAGTGCGAGTAGTGGCCCAAAATATAAGAGAGAGAAGTGTAATTATAATGCAATTGAATGCAAAGGTGCAAGCGAGCTGGACAAGAATGACGAAAATAATTCCTCGAGAAGGGGAACAAGAGGGACAAAGGACAAACACAACAAAAAGGACAAACAGAGATTTGTGTTTGTCCTTTGTCCCTTTTGTTCCCCTTCTCCGGGGATTATTTTCGTCATTCTTGTCCAGCTCGCTGCACCTTTGCATTCAATGCATTATAATTATAACCTTAAATTGCAAGCTTCACCCTTGTTGGTGTTAGACTGGTGGCAGCTGATAAAACCCGTTTGCTCTACTGACGTCTAACCCCTGGTTAGCTCAGTTGGTAGAGCGCTCCACCTGTAATGGAGAGGTCCCGGGTTTAATACCCGGACCAGGCGGATTTTTTCGGTCGCTCACCAGTCACCTAGCTGTGTTTGGAGATTTGTGTTTGTCCTTTGTCCCTCTTGTTCCCCTTCTCCAGGGATTATTTCGTCAGAGAAGTACAGACCGTTTTATAGAGATAACCAATTATCCGCGATTATTAAAATTAGCAAATATTCGATTTTGAAAACCGAATAACCGGTTATTCGAATAACCGGTTACGCTATTTGGTTATATAAATATCCGGGTATTCAAATATTTATATAAGTATGAATTATTTTGTACCGGAATTGGTAAAAAAAATAAACGGTACAAAAGCGCACCCTTTATAGTTCGATCTCACCGTCATATGCACAGAAATGTGTACAAATGAAATAGAAGTGTTATTATTAATGTGCATGAGATCAAACCGAATAATCCGGATAACCGAATAACCTACTTTGAAAGCCGAATTCGCTTTCTTCCGGTTCAACCGAATATCCGGTATGACGGACGGTTGCATCCTCTTCTAAAAATGCTACGCACCATGTTGGACGCCTCTAGAAAATGCCAAAGAAACAATAAATTTTCTTCGTTTTTCTATTTTTTTTTCGCGCAGCCAACGCTCCCGTCGATTACTGGTATGGTGAGATCAAGGACTACGACTACGCCAATCCGGGCTTCTCGTCAAAAACGGGACACTTCACCCAGGTCGTCTGGAAGTCCACCACCAACGTGGGATGCGCCATAAGCAAAGCAGCTTCCCGAGCCGCCTACTTCGTCGTCTGCAACTACGACCCCCGGGAAACTACGACGGACAATACGAGCAGAACGTGCTCCCACTGGCTTAAGACTGAGCGAGACATCGGGCGGCTGGACCAGGCTACACCGTCTCGATAGCCAACCGTTTCGCCACCGTGCGGCTAAGACAGTGAACATCCACATGTCGTCAGCTGCTTCGGGCGCACGTTGAGAAGCATGAATCTCGACGATGAAAACCTGTTTCCGGCTGATCTGCACTCTCCTTATTAAAGGCTCATTTTTATGTCTGCTAAAGGTTGTATTCTGTCGTCTCACGTGCGTGTAAATTGAGCAAGTCGAGGAGTGTCAATTTGAATGCTCCCATAATCTCAGAACTGTGGTTTTTAGAACCGCGGGTCCTACACATTTTTGGTATCTCGCACAAGCCATAGCTTTTATATAAAAAAGTTGATTGGAGGTGGTGGGGGGGGGGGTTGATTAAAAAGTAAATCTGACTAATTACCACCCTTTAATTGACTAAATAATCAATTAAGCCATTAGTTGATTGATCTTCAGGATATTACATATAAGACGTTAAAACTGCGTATTTGTTTCGTTAATTTTCCTATGTCGTGAATGGCATATTGCAGTTGCATTTGAAATTTACGTTGACTCTGTCAAACCCCACACCCACACCAAGACGCAGTGAAAGGAAACATATAGGCTGCAGCGGCAACAACTTTCCTACTCCTAGAGGCTAGCGGCAACACGGGAACTTCTAATGACCATCAGCACTAAGTTTTCTGATTGCACAACATTCATACTTTCCGCAAGAACTAAAAGTTATGCAATAAAAAACAAAAACATTGCGTAGAACCTGCGATTCAACAACCCATAGTAGCAATATTAACTTAGAATCCAGTTTGGGATTCCTCATTTCGTTTTTTTCTTTTTTTGAAAACGAACAATACTTAACAAATAGTGCGATTGACCAAGGGAGAGACATTCGTCACGGTGACCCATGATTTCTAACGTGTGTCTAGAGAAGACGACGCACTCACACAAGCGATTGCTTAAACTTCGGCCGTACACTCATAACACGATTCGCTCTCTGTTGAAGCAGCGAACATACTGCACCCTCCTCCGCTAAAATTGTTTTCTCCAACGATAACATGCGGCAAAATAAAGGCGAAAATCTACAGTGTCTCCCCCGCGAACGTGGCGAGCAGTTATGTAGCGGCCATTCCGGCCATACCTCTAGTACAGTGTACCTCTAGCCACACTACGATGATAATGATGATAGCGCGACTGTAGAGCCACCTCTAAGTGGATCTGGAGAGTCACTGTCAGCTCGAAAAGTGAAGGGTGTGGATAGTTCTAGCGTCTTATTGTCGACGCGCAGCCAATGAGATTGTGAAATCAGCCGTAAAGGGGTCATGAAACGATATCGGGTTGGAATGCTCATGACTTTTGTAGATAGTGGTGGTGGAAAACATTTATTGACAGGAGGTTATGAATGAGCTGATCCAGAAGGGGCCAGCCCCTACAGATACTAGGTGGAGATCCCTAGTTCGGGATCCCTGTGGCGTCGGCCGCCGCCCGGGCTCGCCCGACCAAGGCTCGTTGGGCCTGCAGGTCAGAGCAGCCGAGCAGGGTCGCCTCCCAGTCCTCCCGAGTTGGGTTTGGGTGAGGGGGGATAGTGGGATTGGAAGGGCAGGCCCACACCATGTGGTATAC
Source organism: Ixodes ricinus (assembly GCA_037355805.1). Taxonomy (NCBI): domain Eukaryota; kingdom Metazoa; phylum Arthropoda; class Arachnida; order Ixodida; family Ixodidae; genus Ixodes; species Ixodes ricinus. The sequence continues at coordinate 33,627 of JAZHYW010055074.1, read as the reverse complement.
GTCCGAAGACACCTCTCCACAGTGCGGGCAGCTGCCGGTGAAAGCAGGATCAAAATGTTTTAGGGTTGCCGGGCACAGCAATGTATTGGTGTAGAGGCAGAATAAGAGCCGCTCATCCGCCTTTGAAAGGCCTTTACACGGGCAGGGGTAAAGGCTGTGGCCAGATCGGTAATGACTGACGATATCTTTGAAGGTGAAAGCCGGATTAGGGTCAGCGTCCTGTTCGGAAGGAGAGGAGGAAACTTCCCGGAGAGAGAGCGCGCGGGCGGCAGCGTCGGCAGCCTCGTTTCCAACCAGCCCCTAGTGAGCAGGAGCCCAAATAATGTATCGGTAAGCGGGGTCCCCGATGTAGGAGCTATTTTGAAGGATTCGATAGGCTAGATAAGGGGTCCAGCCCTGTTCGACGTTCCAACAGGCCCCTCGCGAGTCGGTAATGATATATTTTGAGTTGGGGTGGGAAGTAGCCAATGCTATGGCGACCTCCTCCGCATGAGTTATGTCGCGGGCCCTGAAGCTAAGGCCGTTGACTGTTTTGGTTTCGTGGACGACTGCGGCCTCGTACCATCCCCCATGGTGTGGGCCGGAGGCGTCCACATAATAAACGCCGGTTTTGGAACCATAATGGCGGGCCAGAGCTTCCGCCCGCGCCAGGCGTCGGCCATCATGGTCTTCGCGTGTCACTTCGGCGGGAAGAGGGCGTACGTGGAGGGCGTATCTCCACGGCGTTGGAATACGTACCCGCTCTTCCATAAGTGTGGTGTGCTGAATGTGGAGCTGGGCAAGAAGGCGGCGACCCGATTCCGTCTGCGACAAAGGCGTGTATTGATTTGTAAGGTGCGCTTCCCTCAATTACCTGAAGGTGTTCACCATTCCCAGTGCCAAGAGGCGCTGGTTGGAGGTGTTCACCGGGAGATCAAGGGCCCGCTTAAAGATTTTGCGGAGAATGACCTCGAGGGCATCCTCATCTTGCTTCCGCAGGTGGAGGTATGGAGCCGAATACAGGATTCGACTGGTTACGAAGGCGTTTGCCAGCCGCACGGCATCCTTACTTCGTAACCCACTGCGTTTATTAGAAACCCGGCGGACCATGTGACCCACCTGGTCCCCCACCTTGCGAAGTTATTGAGCCCGTGTTGTGTCTGGCTTGCGATGTTGGTGAATGAAAAGACCCAGTACCCGGACTTCTTGTGTTTCTGGAATCGGACTTGATTCAAGGGAAAAGTTGAATTGTGGTAGTGCAAATTGGTGAGGGGCGGATGTGCACAAATTCAGACTTTTGTGGGGAGCACTGGAAGGCCGCAGCGGCGAGCATAGCGGTCCACTGTAGTCGACGCCTGCTGCAGGTTGGCCTGCAGAGGACAACCTGCAGTTCAATACTTTTGCAGAGGCGTTCTGGTCGCATAGTCTGGCCCAAGTATACTCGCACTAACCGCCAGTGATTCAAAAGCTTCTTTGTCGTGGTGAAATTGCGAGGACTATTTCTTTCAGTCTTAACCTTCGCAAAGCTTGATGCCGTAATTTTGGGATTGAAACCACCCGCTCAGGACAGCCGAGCGCGGTTCATAGATTGAACACGAGAACTGTGTGAGTACTCGACTTGGGCTCGTAACGATCAATGCGTCGGCGGACACTCGGGTAACTACGCCTGCCCTCATCGACCCAACCGCGGCGCGCAATCAAAGCCAAATTCCGCAAGTAAGCAAAAAATATATTAAGAAGAATAAAATTAATTTAAAAAGTTGATTCGTATACTTACACCTCGTATAATAAAGTTCCTCCCCGACGTTGTCTGCCCTTGAAATATTCCACGTCAAAAATGGGATCCTGCAAAATCATATTCAAGTTCATTTCTCTGCTATTGGTGTGCACTGCTTTGTTTAATTAATTCCAATGGCTGGTGGTCCGTCTGTACACCCGCAGGCGATATGAAGGTGAACGCCGGACCGTCGACCGGTCCGTGCTATCAGCGCCATGACGCGGCTGCCGTGGCGGCTCGCTTTCTTATCGCGCGCTTCACCGAGAGTAAGTGCCTGGATCGAGCGCTGTTCTCAGCTCTGCTGCTACTCCCCGCAGAAAGCGCGAGGATTGGGGAAGGAGCCTTTCAGACGCTATCGGTAGACAATGTGATTTAGTAGTTTTTTTGTTGTGATATGTGCTAAACCGGAAGGCTGCGGAACAAATCAAAAAGTAACTTATACTTTCCGCTTCTTGAAAAGAAGAACACGATTTTGTTTCATTTGTGTGATATGTCAGCAACCGCGTCGCACTTGCGACGATGTTATATTAGCCACATTACAAAGAGGGCATCATTATTAATCTTTTTCGATGCTTAACACTTTGCAGTGCACGCCAAAATAATTTGTTAGAAGTTAGTTAGGGCTCTGCTGGAACGTGCATGCAAGCCCCCCCCCCCCCCGATTAATTATATATGATTTGCGATATATGATTCACGTTACTGCATACTGAAGGCTATCATGGCGCGATGATTGTTTTATTCATTCTAAAGCTCGTGTGCTTATGTCACACGAGCACACGTCAATCGCGAACGCCATTAAACATAGGGCAGCTCTCAATTTCAACCATTCCTTTAATGGGATTCGGACTTCCGGTTAGGCAAAACATGAGGCAGGAACCACGTCCCCTTTTTTCTTCATTTTTGACAGTTCCGGTTTGACGTCCGACAATCTTTGTCGGATTTGAGCGGGGCCTTAGTATCTTAAGAAGCCTCCCTCTCCGTGAATTAAAGATTGAATCCTGTGCGGCAGACTTCCGTAGAGGTGGAGCATCAGGTCGTCGTTGCTGCACAGGTCGTTCCACTCCTCGTTAGACGGCTTCCCAGAGTTCGTTTGGAAATGCTCTGTGAAGCTCTTGAGTGGCCAGTTTCGACTTTATGATGCCCCAGACGTTTTTGACGATATTGACGCCAGCGCCTTTGGGAGGCGATGGCAGGCTCTCCGTATGCCCCGTTCAGCAAGAAGCGTCTTCGTGGAACGGGAGGTGTGGATGGGACTCAGTTCGTGTTGAAACCAAAGTCCCCATCCGGAAAGGGCCCATCTAGGACATAGGGGATCAGGACGTGGTCAATTATGTCCGAAGTAAACTTCCGACGTCAGGCGCCCGTCGATCCTGAAGATGGGGCCAAGTCCTTAGCAGGATATGGCACCCCAGACATTCACGCACCTCCGACCACTCGCGGCCACTTCCTGGATGAAGTGAGGGTCGTATCTGCAAGGCAATGGAAGCGTTGTTGTCTCTTTTAGTCACCGCTGAACTTGGCTATCATTACTTCAGGTAAGGCTAATATTTGTTTGTAGTTTTCAGGCTTTAGTGGCGGGCGGGAAGCTTATAGCTGACCACTGATGATTTCTCAGAAAGTCTTGGTCACTAATGGCTTTGAACGTTGCAGGGGGAAAGATAAATCTATACAGTCTATTAGCATAAAGGTCTAGCTGATAAAGCTTACCGGAAGTTGTCAGGCCTCCAACCTCGCCTCTGCTGGTCCTAACTGGGTGCAGGACGTAGACTCGTCGCTGAAGATGACGTGGGTCCTGTAGTGTAGCGACCGAGGCCGAAGTGACGAGGCCGAAGTGACGAGAAGTCGAACTAACATTTATTATACGAACACATGTTTATATAGGCAACAACACTAGCGACACACACAATCAAGGTTGACAGACATAATACAGAAACCGAAACTAAGACACAACATATTCCCTCCTTAAAAGAATAGCAAGTAAGTTAGTAATTAGTATGTTAGTGTTGTAAGTTGGCTATGTACAACATGAAAACAACTAAAGTGAAAAACAATAATATTTTACATATTTCGGAACACATTTCAGGTCAATTCGGTATGGGGAAACATTAATTTTCGAAAGTTCTTAAGCTTGATCGCCGTAGCGGTCTGGAGCCCGCCTCTCTCTTGGTGGCTGAACACGTCGAGCAGGAACCTCATGCTGCTCGGCTGCCGGGACAGTCGGAACCACCAATGGCGCAGGCTCGGAATCGGAGTCTGGGCGGATGGCATCTGGATCCTCCCTAGAAGGAGGCTCGGGGTCAGGCGCCGGGTGGACGGGAGCTGGGTCCTCAGGAGGGGGGTCTCGGTGTCAGAGACCGGGTACTCGACGGGAGCAGGCGGAGGAGCAGTCGAAGCTGGAAGGAGTTCAGGCGCCCAATGGGCGACTGAGGAGCCATAGCTCCTCGCTGACGGGTCCCAGGTTCCACCTGGCGGTGGCGTGCTTGAATCCACAGGAACCTTGGACAGCTTTGAAGCGTTCCACGTTCTTCCGTCATCTAGGCGGAAGGATGATGGACCTCGCTGCCCCACCACTTTCCGGGGACGGCTGAACGAGAGATCCCCTTTCCAGGCAACGGAAGGTTTCTTTATTCGAACGAAGTCGCCAACTGAGATCTTGGTCTTGCGGGCAGCACGGCGATAGTCTGTGTAGCTTCGGCTACTGTCTTGTTTGCGCTTCACGCGCTGGCGCAGACGGCGGAGCTCCCCAGCCGGATCCTTGAAGAAGGATGGTGACGGGTGCCCTACGACGTCCAGGCGTGTTCTGGGCAACCTTCCATGGAGCGCCAGAGCCGGGGCAACTCCCGTCGTAGCGTGCGGCGTGCAGCGGTACACGCCTAGGTAGTCGAGCACCGCTGGCCGAAGTGGTCGATGCTCTAGCATAGCAACTTGGACGAAATTCTTGAAGACGCGGTTGAACCGTTCTACGAGCCCGTTCGCTTGAGGGTAGTAGACTGAAGAATGGGCGAGGCGAATGGCGCGGTCCTTTAAGAACTGGATGAATTCTTGCGACGAAAACTGGGGCCCGTTGTCGCAAACAACTTCGTCCGGGTAACCCTCGCGAGCGAAGACAGAATGCAGGAAACTTGTAACCGTGCTTGTGGAAACTTCTCTGCAGAACTGCACTTCAGGCCACTTGGAGAAATAGTCGACTAAAGTGATGGCGTACTTGCAGTCCTGTGGGGCCCTTTCCATAGGGCCGACGATGTCGATGGCGATTTTCTGCCATGGACGCTCTGGCAGAGGAACCGGTTGCAACGGAGTGGCTGCAGTCTTGGCCGTCTTGTCTGCAGACTGGCAGATGCTGCAGTTGTGGATGGCTGCTTCTACTTGCTTGTCCATCCCTGGCCACCAAAAGCGTTCCCTGAGACGCGCCTTGGTCCGAACTATCCCAGGGTGGGCCTCGTGTGCTGTGCCGATGACCTGCGGAGTGAGGGCCCGAGGAACAACGAGTCGTTCCCCACGCAGAAGCAAGTTGTCGACAACGGACAGTTCTTCGCGAACGGTGAAGAACGGCTTGAATTCATCCGAGAGAGACTTCTGGGGAGGCCAGGATGACGTAACGTAACCCTTGACTTGCTCCAAGGTAACGTCTTCGCACAGCGACTGCTCGAATTGCTCCTTGGTCAAGCAGAGCGGTGCAACGAGGGCCACGACTTCTTCGTCGAACGAGACGTCTTCCTGAAGTGCAGAGACTGGAAGGCGGGAGAGGGCGTCCGCCACTTGGTTCTCTGAGCCCTTGCGATACTCTACAGTGTAGTTGTAGCGAAGAAGTCGCTCAGACCACCTTGCGATGCGAAGGGGGCGTCTTCCAGAGCCTTGGGACGACAGAAGGGAAACCAGGGCTTGGTGGTCCGTACGCAGTGTAAAAGGACGACCCCAGAGGTAGGTGTGCCAATGCTCGCAAGCCCAGACGCATGCGAGTGCTTCACGTTCCCCTACTGCGTACTTCCTCTCCGCTGGCGAAAGCGTGCGGGACGCAAAAGCGATTGTGCGCAGCCTGTGACCATCCAGCTGCTGAAGAACAGCGCCAAGTCCGATGTCGGAAGCATCCGTGGAGACGATCACGGGAAGACTGGCATCGAACATCTGAAGCACCTTGCTGGAGGCCAACACAAACTTGATCTTGCGAAAACTGGCGTCGACAGCGTCGCTCCAGATGAAGGGCTGGTTCTTGCGAAGCAGGACTCGCATTGGCTCCAACACGTCAGCAAGGCAGGGGACGAACTTGGCATAGTACTCAACCAGGCCAAGGAACGAGCGTAACTCAGCAGCGTCAGTTGGGGCAGGTGTGTTCAGAATGGAATCCACTTTTTCTGGCAGTGGCGAGATGCCTTCTGCAGTCACCTTATGTCCTAAAAAGGAGAGTTCTTTGACGCAGAACACACACTTGGCGTTGAGCTTGAGACCCGCAGTCTTGATGCGGCGAAGAACAGTAGTCAGGTTGACCAGGTGCTCTTGCTCACTTTTGCCGAACACTATGATGTCGTCGATGTAGAAAAGAACGCCGGGGCATCCCTGAAGGATCCGTGACATCATTTGTTGGAAAGCGGCTGGAGCCGATGCCAGGCCAAAGCATATACGCTTAAAACGAAAAAGTCCATCGTGCGTGACGAAAGCAGTGAGGTCACGGCTGTCTGGATGAAGTAGCACCTGGTGGTAGGCCGACTCGAGATCCAGCTTCGAGAAGTGGGTGGCGCCGGCTAAACTGTTCAGCAACTCTTCTGCATGTGGAAGAGGGAAACTGTCCGTGACGACGGCTTTGTTGGGCTTGCGAAGGTCAACGCAGAGTCGAATACCACCATCCTTCTTTTTCACGACAACAATGGGAGACACCCACTCGGAGGCGTTGACGCGCTCTATCACGTCCAAGCTTTCCAGGCGACAGAGCTCTGCAGACACTTGAGGGCGGAGGGACAGCGGAAGACGCCGGAGCTTCGATGCGACAGGTGGTACCGTGGTTCTGACTTTGACCTTGTGAATATAACCCTTGGCAAGTCCAAGTCCTGGAGCAAAGAGGGATCCGAACTCGCTGGCAAGAGTCTTCGGAAGCCGAGGGGGTACAGGAACAGTCTTCGTTGCGGAGGGCTGGTCGGTTTCGCCTGCAGCTGGCACCGATGTTGTCTCGAAGCAACGAAGGGTAGAGCCTTCGATGTGAAGGTCTAAAGCCTTGATGGCGTCGATACCGAGGAGAGATGTGCCTTGCAACACAACGTAGAACAGGAGGCGCGCAGCACGTCCTTTGAACATAACTTGAGCGGAAAAGCAACCGCGTACTGGGATAGGTTGCTTGGAATAGTCAAACAGTTTCACTCGTGGAGCAGAAAGCAGCGATTCTGCAGCGAAGTACTTTTTGAAATGGCTGTCCGCCAAAATCGAGACCGACGAACCAGAGTCGAGAAGGAATGTTAACGGCTTATCACCAACAAAAACGTCGATAAAAATGCCGGTGCGAGCACGACCAGTGACGGAAAGGACACTCAAAACTTCGTCATCGTCGGATGAGTAGTGGCAGTCAACTTCAGCCACGGCGAGCGCGGACGAGTGTTGCCGCTTGTTGCAGACGGAGCGAAAATGGCCACGCCTACCGCAGTGAAAGCAGCGCTGATCTTGCGCCGGGCAGCGCGATGACGAAGCACGATGCTGGCGGGAACCGCAGCGGAAGCAGAACGACGGAGAATTAGGCGATCCGCGGGAGCGCTTAGGGCTGACAGAACGACGGTGGTCACGAGACAGTTGACCTTGGCCGGCGGTCCGGGAGGCGCGTGAAACAGCTGAGTCACGGCGCGGCGGTGGGCGGTTGCTCGCTGGCGGGGATGGCTGCCGACGGAAAGACGAGCGGGGCCGCGTTGGCATAGGCCGACGCTGATTGTCGTTTGAAGTTACTCGCTGAACTTGGCTAGGAGTGAACTCTCGGACTTCCTGAGCCGCTTGTTCGAGCTGCTGTGCTAACAGCACGGCACGCGAAAATGAGAGTGCTGAACCTTCGAGAAGAAGGCGCTCTCGAAGATGCTGGGAACCGATGCCTTCTAAAAACTGGTCGCGGAGAGAGTCCTCGAGGGCGGCAAATGAGCAACGCGTCGCGAGTTCTCGTAGCGCGGCAACGTACTCGAGGACAGACTCGCCTGGTTGCTGGACGCGACGACGGAACCTGTGGCGTTCGACGACGACATTGCTCGCGGATGCGAAGTGCTGTGTTAAAACAGCGACGGCTTGGTCGTACGCGGACAGTGCCGTGGAAGTCTTGCCGCTGTCTTCGGTAGTTTTCGCGGCGGCGGCGACGGCGGGCGGAACGGTTGAGGAAGCGTCCGAAGAAGGCGGCAACGAAAAGAAAATCCGCTGACCTTCAAGTCCGAGGCTGTGCAGCAGCAGGGCCTTGCGACGCTCGGGTGTGAAGTCGGACGCTCCAGAAGCCAGGAGAAAGGTCTCGAACATTCGTAACCATTGCGGCCACGCAACGGCTGGACGGCCCGGCTCCGGGAGGAACGGCGGCGGCGGAGCGAGCCCGGAAAAACTCATGCCGCGAAGCTACCGGCGAAGTAACGCCGCATGGGAACTACTAATCCTCGTCGCCAATGTAGTGTAGCGACCGAGGCCGAAGTGACGAGGCCGAAGTGACGAGAAGTCGAACTAACATTTATTATACGAACACATGTTTATATAGGCAACAACACTAGCGACACACACAATCAAGGTTGACAGACGTAATACAGAAACCGAAACTAAGACAGAACAGGTCCTGCCCTCCACAGTCCAATTCTGAAGAGAATGGGCGAAGTCAAGCCGCAGCCACTTCTGCCTTTCCGTCAGCAGCGGCAGCCACCTAGGTGGCTCCGAGGTGAGAGCGCTTGCCTACGGATCCCCATGTGGCGGGTTCGAATCCCGGAGCCGAGGTGCCCGCTATCTGACGGAGGCTTATTCCGGACGAGTCGCCGTGTAACCGAGCTTTCGGTTGCACGTCAAAAGATCCCCAGGTGATCCAAACTAATCCTCAGTCCTCCGCTGGGTCGTGCCAGAATGCCCGTCGTTGGTTTGGTACGTAAACCCCCAAATTGGACCTTGCCGTCAGCAGCGGCGACTGGCAAGCTACACGGCTGTGTAGGCCAGCATCGTAGAGGCGTCTCCGAACAGTAGTGTCGCTGATCTCGGAGTTCCAGTGCGTCCCTGATATTCCTGGCAGCGCGGAAAGGGTCGCCCAAGGCTGCCTCCGAGGATGCTGACGGTCCTCTGTTGCTGTAGTTGCGCGGGGACGGCGACGGTGGGGGGATCGTCCAAGCGTCCATCGTCATCCCGAAATGCTGCCCTAATCCTTTGGACGGTTTTGACGGGCCATCCAACTCTGCGCGATATTTCCCGCCGTGAAAGTCCTTCCTGAGCAAGGACAACGATCTGGACGCGCTCATCCCTTGGAACTCGAGGCGCGATTTCTGCTGAAGCGCTCGAAGACGAACAGTGAACTGAAAAATAAAGCTTTTAATAGGCGAACTTGTGCCAAACAAAAGTGAGTAAAGAAAAAGCGTCGAGGGCAGCAGAAAAGCAGGTGGCGATTCGGCGGCGTAACAGAGAGCGAGAGCGAGACAGGCTCGAAAAGGTCGCAGGCAGCTGCTTATCTACAGTGCGTCACTATCTCGAAAGTTTGGCAAAGAAAGTTCGAGCGTCGCGCGCTCGGGGCGAGGATGACCTGGCACTTGCGAGAACAAGAAAGCAGGGGAAAGTTGCGTCTGGTGCGAGAATGAACGCGAATCTTCTAGAATCCCGTGACTGAGCGTTGCTTGCTCGGTCCTGCGGGCGGCAATATTTATTGCTCAATCACAGCCCATTTCACATTTGTTGCGTTATTAGCGATTGCCTCGCGATTGAAGAAAGCGGTTGAGTCACGTATAAACCGTGCGCAAAGAACGTCCGCTCTAGTTCACGTGCAATGTGCAAATCATTTGCCGGCAATGATGTGGGTACGGCGACCACAAAGCGATGCCGAAATCGAAACCCACTTCCACGCTTTCAACAGGGAGTAGCGCAGAGCTGAGAACAGCGCTCGATCCAGGCAGTTACTCTCGGTCGAGCGCGCGATAAGGAAACCGAGCCATCACCGCAGCCGCGTCATGGCGCTGAAAGCACGGACCAGTTGACGGTCCGGCGTTCACCTTCATATCGCCTGTGGGTGTACCTTCGGAACCTATTTACGGCCCACACTAACGCCAGGCATTTTTTTTCTATTGTTGCGTGATTTTTCTCCGCACTACTGAGTTTCCTACTTGTGAACACTACAGGATGAAGCCTCCTGTCCCTTTCTTGTACCATCACCGCTCCCAGGCTGACGTCAGATGCGTCAGTTCTCGGCACAAACTCCTTTGCTGGGTTCGGTGCCAGGAAGATGGAGACGGTCCTAACCTGTTCTTCAATTGCTCGAAGGCTTCTCCGCGGCCCCCCACTTAACCTCGTTTCGGGGGCACACTTCTTAGTTGGTTCTACTAACGGCACTGCTAAGCGTGTATAGTTTTCTACGAAGTACTGGTAGAATCCTGTTAGACCAAAAAATGACTTTTTGTCGCTTCGTTTGAGGCCTTCGGGACATCTTTCTCTTCTTTCTTCTTTCTTTCTTCTTCTTTCCGTGATCTTGGGATCTGGCGGGACCTTCTCCATTCCAATGTCGTGCCCCAGGAGCTGATCTCATGAAACTCTAACTCACATTTCTTTTGCTTCGTTGTGATGCTCGTCGCTTGCAAGCTGTAGTGGTCGTGGATGGCCACTACGAAAGGGCTGGGAAGAGACATGAAAGCTACGGAGAGGACAGCGCCTCAGAAGGCCTGTGAAGAAATCGGAACGGCTCAGATTGCGTGGCGCGTGGGACGCGAAGTGGTCGGTGGCCCGGGGTCCGGGCACGCCGGGTAAAGGAAGACACGTCAGACCAGCTCGGAGTTTCGGCCAAGACTGGTTCTATTTACAATATCTACATTCATTCAGAGACGGCGCGTGCGTATGCATGTATGTATGTATATTTGCAGCGCAATCTCTTTGCAACGCGAGTCCATGGTATAGACGCGCCAAAACTGAAACAAAACAATAATATCACATGGTGTCGCCGATGAGTCTTCCACCATGTCTCGAGTCGCCACTTAGAGCAGGCTATATGGTTGTGTTCCTCAGTAAAACCGAGTGCTTGCTCGGTACGAGATCCTACGATAGGCGCTGGAAGCAGTGCCTTGCACGCGATGAACAGGTGTTCGATTCTTTCTTCACACGCTCCACAGACGTTGCACATCGTGTCCGTCACGTTGCAGTCGCATTTCTGTCGGTACGGTTTGGTACGTAAAGCACCACCACGGGCCTTCATAAGAAGTCAACTGCCCATGCGTGTTTCCACAGAAAGTCAGGGGCACGATCTCGGTTTTGAGGGCCGGGTAAAGATGCATGGTAGAATGTTGCTGCATCCCGATCATCCAACGGTCCTTCTCAATAGTCGTTACTTGCTCCCGCACTGCACTTATCCATTCCTTTTCAGTTTAAGGTTCGGTGACCAAAGAAAGAATTCCAAACTTTGTGCCAAGACGAGTAACTCGCTTTCTCCACGTCGAGTTGACATTTTCTAGGTGAATGTAGATGGAAAGATGCCTAGCCCAGCGGTCTCCATTCATGTACATAAACGCGTGTAATATTTCAGCTTCTTTCGGGTCTTACGCGCCTCAAATGAAGACCAGCCGACGTCGCCTCCCACAAGCTCGTTCGCTACCTGCCCGTGGCACCCCAATGCCGACGTCCGACCGTTCTTTGGCGCCGATCAAGGTATTCGCGTACCTCGCTGGGAACGCCGCTGTCAAGCACGTGGCGCCATCTCCTTGTAAACACACACACTCTAACACAAAGCGCCATCTGATGTACAGATGGCACACTACATAAGCGTTCCAAGACTGTCAGGAGCGTTTCAACATTGTAAGCAGTGATAGAGTGCAGGCGATCTGGTAATGAATCGACATCTTGTAGACCCTGAGATGGGGAACGATTTGTTGTCTTCGTCCGTTTTTATATCGTTCCCCATCTCAGGGTCTACAAGATGTCTCAACATGTTCCTTCCTCGAGCTCGTTGCGACCAGGATGTCGTCAGTGTAGTGATGCGCGCCTAGAATCTCGTTCAGCACCTTCCACATCAGCTTCGTAAACGTCGGAGAGGCGGTCTTGAGACCAAACGGCATAAATGTAAACTGATAGTGACCGCTTGTTTTAGAAAACGATGTCACTTCCCCCTTTGCGTCCTCCTTCATCGGAATCTACCAATAGCCTTTGGCTACATCAAGCTGTGAAAAAACAAAAATACTTGTTCGCGGTCTTGGCAAAAGTAACGTAGATCCTTAAAATCGTCTCTGCGTCAGATCTCAGTTTGTCATTCGACCTCCTGTAGTCGATACGAAAGCTGTTTGACAAGTCCTCCTTCCGAATATATCACCACTGGGGCAATGTATGGCGAAGTGGACCTATTCGAGCGTCTCCGTCACTCCTTCTCTATCACATCTTGTACCGCTAGAAATAGCGGATACTATCTCACGTGTATCGGCTGTGTCGTTGTGAGATGAAGATCACACGTCTTGATATAACTCGTAGGCATTGGGTACACTGCGGTTTTTGCTTCTTTATTGACCGTGCTATGGTAATCTCCACCCAATCTGATAGTGCCATCTTTCTTCCGTACGACTACGACTGGCGTGGCCCACTCCGAGTGTTGAGTTGGTTCGAGGATGCCTTGATTTTAGAGCATCTGAATTTCGGCCTCCACTGCTGTCCGCATCGCGAACGGCACTGGTCGTGCCTTGAGAAAATGTGGCTTGGCATCTTCTTTGGACTCCAGGTGCACAGGTGGGCCATTGTGTCCGGTGATCTTGCAGTCGAAGACCTTGTCGTGTGCGCTTAGAACCCTTGCAACGTTGTCGTTGGCGTCCACGTGGTGTATTGCGCTCACTCGGATTCTTAGTGCGTTGTACCAGTTCCTTCCTAGCAGGTTGCAGCCCCTTCCTCACGTCACTAGCAGAGGTAGTACGTAGTCCTTGAGCCTGTGTCGTACCTGGACATTGGCTGTGCCGAGCACTTCCACTCCTTCGCCTGACCAGGTGTGAGGGTCACATCTTCTTGGTCTAGCCTCGGAGAGTGTCTTGGCCACATCTGATGATATGTTTCCTCGCTGATGATGGTGCAGGCCACTCCCGAGTCCACCTCAAAATCCATCACTCAATTTTCAATCTTGAGTTTGATCATGAACTTGGGTGATGTACTTGATGCTCGCACAGCATTAAGCTCGTATAGATCTGCCGAAGTTTCAGGGGCATCATCCTCGGTTTCATATGCAGGATCTTTTTTTCGATGATATGTGTGGAGTGCGGGTATTTCTTGAGTCATGTCCTCGCGAAGCAAGCCTTTTCAATGGGGCCCGCTTTGCGACAGAAGTTACATCGCGCGTTGCAGAATATGCAGGAAGCAGATGATTGCTGTTCCTGGCACCTGTAACATCTGGTCGATTCGGATGTTCTCCTTTCCTTAATGTCTCTTTTTTGAAGTGTCGTCTTATCATTCCGGACTTTGTGAATTTCGGATTTCTCTGCTTTCAAATCCTTTTGATGTTGTGCGGCGCTCTCTGCTCACAGTGCCATGTCATGTGCCTTCTGAAAAGTCAGCTTTACTTCTGCAAACAGTCGCTGTTGTAAATGTTCGTCGCGCAGGCCGCACACAAAACGATCTCTCAACATTACCTCGAGAGGCAGCAACGTTGGGTTTAGCTCTGGCTGTCGAGCAGGAAATCGTGCTTCGCCTGCGGAACCTGCGGTGCAAGTGCTAGCTGTGACCGCCGCTGGGGTTGCCGTCAGAACTCTGAAATTGCAGTCGGCAGCAAGCTTCTTTAAAGCTGCGACATAGCTCGATATCAACTCCCCCGCCTGTTGGTCCCTTCGCTCATATCTTGTCCTGCTGAAAAGCTCCGACGGCCGCGGGTCGTAGTGTTTCTTCAATGTCGCCATGAGCTCGTCGAAACTGACCTCACCAGCAGTCTTTGGTGCCACGAGCGCTCGAACAACTTCATAGGATTTCGCTCCGCAAAGGGTCAGCAGTAAAGCCCTCTTCTTTGTAGGCTCCAGCACTCCGTTTGCTTCGCAGCAGAATCTAAGTCGCTCTGCCCAAGACGGCCACGCTGTTCCATCAAATTCTTCAAGCTTGCCCTGGGTAGCCATCGTTCACTCGCCCTTGTGAACGATGTCCTGTGTGTTCTCTTCTTGTCCGTGTGTTATTCGCGCTGTTTTTCAATATGAATCCATAGCGTTGGCTTCACTGCCTCCGAGGAATGCACGCTGATGCACGTTCAACGTCCATACCACACAAGCATGCCCTTTTTTCTTGGAATACGATAAATGGGAGCTAGTTCTGAGCATCCGCTGCGAACAACGTCCAACAATATGGCGTCCAATAATATGTCGTCCCGTGAGAACGAAGAAGGAGAAAAAGAAAGAGCGAAAGAGAGAGAGAGAGAGAGAGAGAGAGAGAGCAAGCAAGCAAACGTCCGTCTGCTCCGATGCGGCTTCTCCCAGAAGGCCTCGCTCTCGCACCATCTGCTTGCGGCTAACAGTTCGCCCGATCGACATGATCAGAGAAGTTCGTTCAAAAAACACAATAATCCCATGATCATCCTCCTTTTAAAATCGCATATTTCGGTACTGTACCAACCCGGAAGCTCGCTCGGGCATTATTTTTGAAACTTAAAATTTTGGTTCAGCATGACTGTGTGGCTGGCAAATAAACCGTAGCTGTGATTTAGGCTCTGTGTGTGGTGTGTCTCCTTTTTTCAGTTTTACCGAGTCTCGAAGTTTTTCAAACAGGTAATGTTTTTTGTTCGTTACGAGGGCTCTTTTTCTTTTAACTCCCGATAGATTGAGAGAAAAAAAAGCAAGACCGAGGAAAAGGTTTTCAATATGCACAGAATGTGCACACATACTCCTTCTTGTCCATATATTCAAGGTACAGGCTTCGGCAGTTATGGCGTAGGACAAGCTTTTAGAAGCTCTCCACAAAGAAGTAGACCGCCTGCGCGCTCTCAGTCATGCCATCATGCGACAAGGCCATCACTCGTCACAGACGTGATACGTGTGGAGGAAACTGCATGCAGTTTTGGAAAAGACGAACAGACGTCCTTCATGATGGGCTTATGGAGGAACTACGGCCCACGGTCTTGCTCCCTTCGTTGAGTCAACCTGGGAATCGTTCTTTTCATCAGCAATCGACGGGCGATGCGTGGGCCAATGGAAGGTACCATCGGCCGTGACGTCACCGGATCTCAACGTTATAAAACGGATCCATCCCAATGATCACTTCAGTTCGCCTGGCCAGCCTAGCTGCAGCGGCGAAAACATGACGCCTAATCAGATCGTCATTTTTTGCGTTCAGCTCCTGCTTGCTGACGCGCACATCGGATGGCCCTGCCAGATATAAACTAAGCACCTACAAAACTACGGCCCATGGTCTAGCTCCCTTCTCTGAGTCAACCTGGGAATTGCCCGTCTCATCAGCAATCAACGGGCGATGTCTGGACCAATGGAAGGTACCATCAGCTGTGACGTCACCGGATCTCAACGTTAGAAAGCGGAGCGGCGAAGACATGACGCCTAATCGAATCGTCTTTTTTGTGTTCAGGTTGATGTCACGTACTTTGATACTAAGTCCTATAGAAGCAACAACATATGTTTGCTGTTGCTGCCGGGCCATAAAGTGTTACTTCACATGTTTTTGAGTTTTCTTTAAGTTTTGAAAGATTTTCTGCTATTAAGTGGTGATGTGGAATTGAATCCCGGCTCTGATATTGAGGTACTGCTTGAAAAGATTTGTAAAGATATCACTGAAATAAAAACATCCCACCTAGAAACCCAGTAGAAGATAACGCAAATTGAAGGAAGACGAACTACAATGGAATCTAAATTGAGTAGATTGCAGGCTGTGGAAGATAGGACCAACAACATTGAAACGTAAGTTTAGGAACTACAAAGAACCGTAGCAGAGTTATCCGTTACCATTGACAGCATTGAGAACAGGAGCCGACGTAACAATCTTAATATTCATGGATTACACGAGGCAGAATCGGAAAAAGAAGATATCCTAGCTAGGCATGTTACGGAGGAAATCTTCCTGAAACAACTAGGGCTAGAGATCAAGAATATTGAAAGGTTGCACAGGCTTGGAAAAAAACTAAAAAAAAAAACCAAAAACAAGACCTATTATTATTAAATTCATCGACTACAGAGGAAAAATCGCAATATTAAGGAACTGTTCCAATTTTAGAAGAACGGCTTTACGAATTTCTGAAGATTATTGTAAGCTTGTGAGGACGGCAGAGAAATATCTTTAGGAGAGCTCTCAGCAGGAAAGAGATAACGGCGTTCAAATGAAGTTGAGATTTGATAAAATGATTGTGGGGAATGAAACTTATGGTTGGAATCCCGTTAGTGATGAGAGGTATAAATGTAATAGCCAAAGTCATAAATGAAATACCCTACGAAAGACCCAAGGAAAGTTAAAGATGTTCAAAATTATAAATCTAAATGCAAGAAGTATTGTAAACAAGGTGCCGGAGCTGGAACACATTTTGTTGACGTACGATCCAGATATTATCAAAATAACTGAAACTTGGCTTAGCGGAAATATAGCAAACAACAAAATCGTGCCTCCAGGGTATGAAATAATTTGAAAAGATGGACAAACTTTGGGCGGAGGTGTTGCAAAAGTGTTTAAATCAGGAATGTTTTTTTGTTGTTGAAATGATAGAACAGAAACGGGCCGAAGCATTTTGGTGTAAGGTAAAAATAAATGGCTCTTGTCTAGTGTTGGGAGCGTTATATAGGCCTCTTAACGCACCTCTTTCCGTCTTAGAAGAGACGAAGTCACATCTTTTCAATCGCTGTGGAAGTGACAGTGAAATTCTGCTAGCGAGGCGACTTTAATCTGCAATCGATAAGTTGGGACTCCTTATCAGCCGGTTCTCAAAAAAGTGACAGTGGGCAATGAATTTTAGATATTGCGTTCACGTTTGACCTAGTCGAGATGGAGCAATCTTATACTAGATTTCAGGGAAATTCAATGTCTATATTGATTATGTTCTGCTTAGTAGTGTATAGCAATCAGTATTTATATATATATTATTTACATATCAAGTACAGATCATTATCTCTGCCTTCGAATCCTAGCCGCTCAATCTTGCTCGTGACTTTCTCTTCCTTTTCTTTCTTGCCGTTCAAATAACTGGCGCGATGACCGCTACAAGTGTATACAAGGAATTTAGTGTTGAAGTACGAGACGGAATCTCTGATCATAAACTGGTGCTGCTAGAGCTGCCCTTCATTTCCACAAGCCTCAAGTTGCGAAGACTACGGTGCTTGGTTTCAATAATGCTGATGACGTCACTATTATAGATACATTGGGTTGGTCCCTTGAGAGGTTCACTGATCATTCAGAGCATTGTAACGCTAATATAGATGAGCTTTGGCATCATTTTAAAACTATCGCGCAGAAGTGTCTAACTAATTTAGCCCCATACAAAATGAAGATTATTAAGCACGAGCGGCCTTGAATTAATCGTGACATAATACATTTGAAACGTAGGATTGCGCGGGCTGGTAAAAGGGGCCACTGGATCAGAGATAACAAAACAAGCTGTAACAACTCTGTCCCGGGAACTAAAACGTATGTTATGTGAGGCAAGGTTTCGCTATCATAATACAACTCTAGAAAGATTTCTGAAATCGTCTCCAGCGAAATTATGGAAACATCTATCAGCGACACAAGAGCCTGGTACTGCATTTAAAACAAACGCCGAGATCATGAAAAAGCCCAAAAAGATTGCCGCCAGTTTCAGCAAACATTTTAAATCTGTTTTTACTTGCGATGACGGGCGACTACCAAATATACATTGTTGATAAGGTTCTGCCAGAGTTGTGTTACCTTATTTTAACTGCAGAAGGCATCCTTAATTTGCTTCTTAACGTCGATCCTAAAAAGTCAATGGGGCCAGATTTAATTCCAAATGCTTTTCTGGTGTGTTACTCCGAGTGGTTGACTAAGTACTTGTTGGCAGTGTTGTACACATTCCTCAAAAAAAGAACCTCGTTCCTTTTGATTTTTGGAACGCGTTCCCGTTACAAGTTCTATTTGTGAAAAAGGAACTTGTTCCCGTTACAGTTAAAAAATGGAACATATCGTTACATTTGCATTTTGCTGATTACCACATTTAGTTAGATCAAACCAAGTTCTTTTTATCTATCTATCAAATGGGATCATACCAATTCAATGTCGTAATGGAAGAGCACCAGGGAAAGAAAACAAGCGGAAGCAGGGTTTATTTTGTTGATATATTAACCTTTAAAATCTCAGCTTCTAACCATAACCTTAACGTTTGCGGCAGGCACGTAGCCAGGATTTTGTTTCGGGGAGGGGGGGGGGCGCCCATGACAAAATGCTGCATGAGGGGGAGGGGGAGAGGAAGGAGGTCCCAGCAAAATGGAAGATTTCGGAAGAAGCCCGCGCCCCCCCCTTCCCCCCCTGGCTACCTGCCCGGTTTGCAATAATTATGTTGAGAAGTAGATGTATCTAGTATATCGCTCTTGTATATGTTTACCCAAACATTGTTTTATGAGAAGTGTGAAAAAAAAGACAGTCCTCGTACCTGTAACTTCCTTCTGCAATTCCCTCGTGCCAATGATATGGTTTTAGAAATAAATAAATAAATCACAGTGCGCCCGTTGTGCTTTCTTTCTTTCTAAATTAGCTGTCATCGTGTTTTGCCCTATTCGGAACTTTCGCTTATTTAGGTTATTTTTCCACACGTGTGCGCGAAATTAAACCTCGAAACAATAGTTTTTCGCTGCTAGAAAAAACGGAAGTGCACATGTCCTCCACCTTCTAAAACCAACGCAAACACTTTGTTTTGCGTGTTTCTTTTTTATTGCGTAAGCTAACGGCAGCCCCCGTTTCACCGAAGCTTGGCAAAGAGCGAACCCTTCGACCACCGCGAGCCAATCAGAGCGACAGAGGCTAATCACGTGACAAGCTCTTGTCAAAGGTACACGGGCGGGAGTGTGACCTAAGCGTTGGAGAAGAGGGGAAGGAGACTCCCCTCTTACCCGGGACATCTTTTGGGTGTCCCAGACGTTGTATTTGTCCTCTTCGGAGAGGAGCCTCTCACCCGAATATTCTCAGAAAAGCGGCTTTCCTCTTGCTCCCGCCCGTGGCTTCGACAGCACTGCGCGCAACTAAGCGTGACAAGCTCCTCCTTTGAAGCCCTCCCCTCTTTCCACTTTCGCAGAGTGAACGCTGGAGAGGAGGCAAGAAGGATCTCGCCTCCTCTCCAGCGTTCACTCTGCTAAGGTGGAAAGAGGGGAGGGCTTCGAGGGAGGAGCTTGTCCCGGCCTCCCTGTCATCCACTACAGGGAGATGGAGTAAGCCGCAGGTCTCCCTACGACCTGCTCATTGGCTCGTTGGGACCATAGCCTTCGCCGTGTGCCAAGTTACGGCATGACGGGATGTAGCAGCGCCCTAGTTCTGCTTTTGATATCTACCCACGCCCCGGCAACGAGTCGTGCACACGCTGCGACGCCATTGCCACGCACGGTGCAATCATTTTACAGCTGATACGGGGCTCGCTCATCGCTCCCCGGTGTCGACTTCCGTTCCGGGAAGCCACAGATCGGGTATAAATAGCCCACCTGTTTTGGAGCCGAGATGTACTGCAACGGCCTGCTCCGAGGGACCATCATCATGACCAAGTTCCTGCTGACTGCTGCTCTTTCGACGCTCTACCTGGCTGCTGCTGTTGCGGGACCCGGTACGTACTGCGCAAACCTTCCAGTCAGGAAAAAAATATATATTGAGCTACATGCGACTATAGACCCTTGCCAAAGTCACCTTCTGAGCGCTGCCATCTTTGTCTGCTGGGCAGTGGAACGCCTTCTGCGCATGCGCTCTTGCTCTGTTTTGTGGTATATCAGGCCCTGCGCATGCGTCCACAGCTCAATGACTCAGCATTTTTCACCCGGGTGATGAGCGATGCAAAGGTCTATAGTCCGCTTCACCTTACGGAGATTTAGTAGATCGTTCCGATATAACTCCGATGGCGACACCCGCGATACTTCGGCGGCGACCCCTTTTGCGCATGCTTCGACATTTTTCGTCATCGAGTGTGCGTTATCGGAGGGAGGTATACAGGAACGATCCGCTAAAACTCTTTATCGAGCCCGAACGCTCAGCTGGCGCTATACGAACCTACCGGGCAAATCAGGCGGCACTAAAAGTGCACCGTCATGGCTCCCGTCGCTTTTTTGCGTTTGCCATCTATGGCTAAACCAATCAGGCAAAGCGAATACGGAGTGATCCTGCTTTCTTTTTTTTCCTTTCGTAAACACAAAAAAATAATCAGCGCCGTGACGTTGCACTTTTGGGGCCGTTTGATTGGCTCCATCGGATCAGGGCGACGGCTGCGCGGTCGGACTGAAAGTGGAAAGGACTATATATACATATATAAACGAAAATATGTTTTCACCAGTTTTTTTATAGTTTCCCCAAGATAGCAGCGGAGTGTCTAATAAGCTAATGATCGTTTGTCACTTTCTTGTCTCTAATCGTTGAATAAACTATGGCGTTTCAGGTAGAGCTTAGAAGTATTGTTACAACATACTAGGAATGCTCAAAATATAATAAAAAGTTTAGCTTAAAGTAAAAGTACACTACGCCGAATGTAACAGTTATTAGAAAGTTTTAGGTGGACGGACAAATGGATGCTAATGGCTGTATTCTTTATAGCGGGCGGTAGTTTGCGCCACCTAGCTTAGAAAACAAAAGTTTGATTCATCCCCTCGCTCTTCTAAACGGAGCGTGCGCACAACTTCAGCGCATGGGCAATGGTGTGACACCCCAAGCTGCTCGCGGGACCCCAAGTGTTGGTACCCCCCCCCCCCCCCCCCATTCTATAACGCTGCATTGAACCGTACACACGAGCACGTTTCTTCGGAACCGTAATATTGGATTATGCTTATAGAGTTCCTTGTTTTGGGTATATACCAATAAACACCAAAAATTAAGCCCTGAGGTGGTTTTCTTTGAATCGGTGAAAACGAAAAACCTCAAATATAAACTATTATTTAAAAAAAAACAAAAAAAAACGCCAGCTTGATGGGAAAAAAATGTTTTACTCTATTTTTTTTTTCGTTGACCCGTAACACAGCTGTACTGAACTGTACTTGTGGTTCTTTTCTCGAAACCACATTCCTTTACCCGTTCCCTTCTCTTATCTCTACCAGCCTTACTGGAGAAAATATTATATTTTTTATCTTATAAATTATAACATTTTCTCCAGTTCACTCATACAGTGGGTTTACGACACAAGTCCGATAGACATCGATTTCTCTCCGCCATTGGAATTAGGCGCCTGAAAACACTGATTCGAACGGGAAAAATAAACACCGATGATATCCCCCCCTCCTCCCCTCAATTTTAAGGAGAGTAGATACCAAAAACACGGAACACTATAGTTATACTCTAGGGCAAACAGTGGTCTCGAATGTATGCCATCGGGGACAATATATAATCTTAAACAATCCTCTATGCTTCTTTTGCGTACGTGCCAGTTTTTGAGAGAAGTGTAGTACGAAAAGTGTTGTATGCACGTAAACTCCAAAAGCGGAACTAATGCTCGTTCCTCGTTTCTCCTTAATCTTGGAGCGAGTTATCGTTACAGGTTTCAGTGATTAAACAAACAAACAAACAAACGCGTATTTGATAGATTTTTTTTTTTTTTAGATTAGAACGTGTTGTTGCGCTATCGTTACGTTCGCGTGTTTGAACTAAATATTGCGCCGAATAATCCGCGAATAAAATAAGGCGAGCGAGGGAAAATATCCACATAAAGATATACGTGTCGCGTCGCCACGATCATATTTGTAGCGGTTCTTTGTTCCCGACTATCTCTCGCATAGCTCTCTGTCCCTCGAAGTCGGAAGTTGATATAGCGAGTAATAAAACAACGCGTAAATGTCAGCTATATTCGGCTCAAACTGCAAATATATAGACTGAAAAAAAATAAAAAAATAAAGGCTGTTTTTTTTGCCGTTTCCTCGGTAACGTAACTAGAGATGTCGCGAACTTTTGTCGGACCTCGATTTTTACGTCGAACCTCAAGGTTCGACTTGTTCGGCGAACCTTCGACCTTTCACTATAGTTCGAAGAAGTTCGACTTTTGTACAGTGTCGCCCAGATTCTACACGAATATTTCGAATTTCGGGAAACATATAATTTAGAATGTAGCTCATTTCATATTTTATAAAAAGGTTACCAATGTTTACACAATATGAAAGCGAAAATTTTGCACTTTTAATGCTTTCGTTTAGTTGGTAATGTGAACCAGTGATGCCAATATACCCAACACATATTGCACTTTTCCTCCGCCAAGTAGAGTTTTGTTTTTTTCTTTTTTTGCACATGCGCACAAAGGTCGAACTTTAGTCGAACCTTTGTTGAACATTACGTTGATAGCTCTAAAAGGTCGAACTTGGTCGAACTCGAACCTGGCCAGGTTCACGACATCCCGGCCCACGGCCTATTTGATGGACCAAAAGACAATAGGGCTCGTACGCACCGGGTGAATAAGCGCTCTGATTACCTCCTCTTTTTGCTTTGCAGCCCGGAACGCAGAGCTATACCGAAGTCGCGAGGATGCTGACGTCGGGGTAAGGTCGCCTCATTTGCAGCATTTCCAAATTTCGCAAACTGCATGATAGCTGCATGGGTGGCCACGGGGAAGGCATATCTTTCTACGCTCATCCATGGAATGAATAAACACTGCGTAGAATGTTCCGTTTCACTTTATGTCCGACTACAACCGTCGCTATCATCGGACGCGGCCAATCGAGACGAGCAAAAAGTGCCCCGTCATGGCCCTCGTCGTTTTCGTGCGTTTACCATCGCCGTGGCTCAGCCAATCAAGCGCGGGAAGAAATAAGCCCGGGTTCGCGGCGCATGTACCGCATGCGTGATTGGTCTAGTGAGGCGTCTCCAAAACCCGGCCCACGGGCCAAATCCGGCCCGCGGAGATCTTCTGACTGGCCCGTCGATCGCCGTGGTCCCTTCAATGAAACCCAGCCAAGCTGCCCGCCTCTAGAGTAAGCCCGCTGCTACATGGGCCTCAGTCGAGTATCAGAAAGGCAGGCACGTAGCCAGGATTTTGTTTCGGGGGGGGGGGGGGGCCGCCCATGACAAAATGTTGTATGAGGGGAAGGGGGAGAGGAAGTCCCAGCAAAATTGAAGATTTCGGGGTGGGGGGGGGGGGGGCCGGGCCCTATGGGCCACCCCCTGGATACGTGCCTGCAGAAAGGACAAGCGAAAACCACCTATCGTAACGCGGGTCCTCTCGCCGCGTCATTAATTTGATATTTCCATCACCACCAACCTTAGTCCCGTTTTATATCTAGCTACGTGTGTAAAAATTCCTTTGCGTTCTCAGTATGTTGCGCCTATAGTGTCCTGTGTCGTAACCATCAGATATTGTTAGGGTCAGTTCTATCATTCTCATTAGGTCTTTTGCCCTGTGTGAGTATTGCAAAGTACATGGCAAATGATAATTATCTGACGACACGTGAACAGCGCTCCACTGCATGTGGGAACCGGCGGGAAGCCGAGAGGGATTTCAGTGTTATCAGACGCATTTAGCGGTCGCACTCTGGACAACAAGGCTCGGTGTGCGCTGACGAGAGTAAAGAAATGAAGGCGTACATGAAATGGTGATACGCCATTATCGAAGCAGCGCTGTTAGACGCAGAAAAGAACGAGCTGCTCTCTGATAAAAAAGGATGCTTCTTGAATGGGTGGATGCAATGCAAAGAATGTTAAATCCCAAACCAGTTTTATGAGGAGCGGCTCGAGAACCGTGTTGACGAACATCGAACATTCTTTCAGGTAGGTGCCTCGTACTAGAGCCACTAAATAAACCACGCTTCGGAGTAACTACTCTTCAGACATCTTGGTGGTTAAAATCATGGTTGCCAGTTATCTGAAGCTTTATCTGAAATCGCAGTAATCGTCTTTCCGTCTTCAAGAAATGGTAGAACAGTTCGCGTCAGGGCAAAACGCTATCACCTGAGCTTCGTATACCACTGTCTAAAGCTGAGGAAGTCGCATTTTTGAATTGTGGCGATCGACAGATGCGTCTGCTCTCCTCTAAGCACCAAGATGGCGGCGCCCACTAGCAGACCCTGGGAGCGAAGTGCCGATACTCTAAGCGTAGCTCATTTAGTGACTCTACCTCGGACGACATGCGGAACGGCGCAAGCCATAGCAGATTAGGCGATCCCGATGCCACCACCGGCATCTCGCTAAGAAAATCTGTAAAGTTGCCAGACACGTGAATGAAATACCGCCAATTGCAAAGAGATCCCTCGGCAAGGCGGGGAACGTTTGTGCACCCCGAGCAAAAGCTCCCTCATCCCCCTGGGATGTCTATGTCATCCCGGCTCCGCGCAGAATCGTCACGTTGTTATCAAGCGATGCACGTCCCCGGGAGCAAAGAAAGGGGTTTCTCCCCCGTGTGAATACCCCTTTAGGAAGCCACTCAAATACACGTTGCTAGGTGTTTTTTTTATGTGTAAGGCAGTTAGTGTTACGAGACACTTTGACGTCAAGTGACGTCATGGAGGCACGTGACGTCAACGATGTCACGTGACGTGTTAACGTAACCTGATGTCATGGTGTCGCATGACGTCACAACATCTCGTAACGTCATATTGTCACGTGGCATCATGTTGTCAAATGATGTCCTTCTGTCTCGTGGCGTCATGTTGTGTGACAATATGACGTCTCGTGACGTCAGTGTCACGTGATTTCCCATTGTAACGTGGCTTCGTAGGGACACCTGGCGTCTCTGAGTCACGTGACTTCATAGTTTCACGTGAAGTAATGACGTAACGTGGCACTTTGACATCATAGAGTCGACACGCCACGCACAACACAAAAATCCCCGAGTCTATAGCCCTATGTATGCTATCAAATTCAAAATAGGAAGGCCCGATTGAGCTAACATCATGTTTTTCGGGCTATGGTTCCGCAACTCGAAAACCCGCAGGCCTCCCAGGACCCCTCTGTGTACAGCGACGAGTGCCGCCAGCGCCACGACTACTACAGGACGAAGCACGGAGTGCCTGGACTGAAGAACGAGGACGATGTATGTTTTTTTTCTTCATTTGGGAAGTCTTCGTGGCATACCGACTATGACCACTCACAAAATTGGAGCGGCAGGGAGGTTCTTTAGTTGTCGTGCCTCAGTCGCCAGCTTCCTGCCTTCACTCTAAGAAAAAAGCCCGTGCGTCTGCTTTCCCGCACAACACTCGGAGAAGCCAATCACCGCAACTTACGGAGGCAGCTCAGCGAATGACAATGACGAAACATATGTCTAGACCAAAAAACGCTGTCTGAGTTGTGACATTAAGCAATGAAAGCGTGACGTTTTGCATGTCACAACTCAGACTGCGTTTTTTGGTCTAAACATATATGTTTCGGCAGTGTCATTCGCTGAGCTGCCTCCGTAAGTTGCGCTGATTGGCTCTCCGAGTGTTGTGCGGGAAAGTAGACGCACAAACTTTTTTAGAGTGTCCCATAATGCTTGTCGTCACGTGAGCCTCTAACGTGCACGAGCAGTCAAAGCACGACGGAAGGCGACAAGCGTGTGCTGCAGGCATGGACATCTGAAAAAGACGGCCTGAATGATTTTCATTCCGCTGGTAACTCGCAATTTTCAAAGCAATACAAAGGAATATATGTTAAGACTTACCAAAGCTCCGCTTACGCGCGCGCTTACGAAATACAAATAAGTAGTCGCTATTGCGATATTTTTTTGTGCATAATATTTACCGTGTTTGACGATAATTGAACGATTTAAGTGGTCGCTGAATCGGCGTTTCCAAACCAAGTGCAGGATTGACCTTAATAATAAGGTCTAGAATTAGATAAACGAGTTGTATAATAAATAAACAAAACGGGGATGAATGCAGGCGGCTCTGCCGTTATAATTAGATGATATTCCTGCCACTGATTATAAAATTGCGCCAAAATACTTTAACGCTTCCTAGAAGAGAACGATAGAAGAAAAATATACAAGCTTGATCATATGCTTACAAGGACTGGTTAGCACAGAGTGTGTAATAGGCCTCCCAGGGAAAAAGAAAAGGGCGTCTGAATGGCGTTACCTACCGTAGATTTGCTCTCATTTCTAAAACACGCCATGAGATGGCGCCACATGATAGGAAAGGCCGCGAAGCACGCGTGCTTCGCGGAAAGGCCACTGAGTTCACTTTTGCCTGCGCCGACCGATTACCAACCCTTAATAACACACTTAACAAAAATTAGTTTTTATTGTTTTGTCAGTAAAGCACTAGGCTCACAATCTCAAGCTGATGAGTTCAAATCCTGCCGGGTGACTGGTCTTTTCAATTGGTTCCCTAAAAGCGAACTGCTCTTCGGCGTCGCTTTTTCGTTACAGCCAAACGGTAGACAACTCCATGAAAATAGCTTTATAAGACAAATTGTGCGTTAAAAGACAAGCATAGTTGATGTCGTTCTATAGGACACAGCCGGTATAGAATCAACGGTGCGTACACACTCGCATACACATATACAAGGAAATATTTAAAAGGGAACGCTGATGCCTTCGCGAAAAAAGTGTCAATTTTGGGATGTTTACACATGCACAATGTCACAGCCGGGTTTGACAGCTACAAATACAAAATAAGTATACTTTCGGTGTGTCAATCTTTCCCATGAGTGGTTTCTCTTTTGCTTTTCTTCGAACGATCCAGCTTCGCCTCTTGGCGCAAGACTGGGCAGATTATCTCGCCGAACAACCAGAGGGAACACCTCTACAACACCGTCCAGACAACCAATACGGCGAGAACATCTTCTCTGCATGGTCCTCCGACCCCAGCTACACGATCGATGGTATGCACACGGATGTCTCTTTTTGGGTTGTGCTTTTAGAGATACAGGGTGTTTCTTTGGGCCCTTAGAGATTTTGTTTATAAATAACAACCGGGAAAGCTAAACTAATGCTGTTTGTGAAGGTGAGTTTTACGGACAGGGGAAAATAATATAGAGTGGCCACAATCAGTAGATTAACTAAAACTCGTTTGTATTTTAATTAATGAAACACACACACACACACACACACATGGTTTTAATTAAAAACTTGCTGAGGGTCATCGAAAGCTACAGAATAAGTAAAGTTTATAAATTGTTTTGGGCGCATGGTGGGTGCGCTAAAGTTACAACTCCTGCAACGGGTGCAATGCTGGCAGTGCAAAAACACGAATGATGAGAGACGGACAAACCGCGCGGGCGCATTTTA
This sequence comes from Ixodes ricinus, assembly GCA_037355805.1. NCBI lineage: Eukaryota > Metazoa > Arthropoda > Arachnida > Ixodida > Ixodidae > Ixodes > Ixodes ricinus. The sequence goes on along the minus strand of JAZHYW010055074.1, from coordinate 6,439 downwards.
GCGCCACCTGCCTTGCGTTCGTTGCACGAGTCGTAACTTCAACCCTCCACCGCACGCTTCCCACACGCCCCAAGTCTTGCGAAAATTTACTTATTCAGTGCTTGTTGACAATGCTCAGCAAGTTTCTCCTCATCTTTATTTTTAATAGTTTGGAAGTTAATCGATAAATTTTAGTTAATAACCCGAATTATCCTGACGTTTATGCCCCTATTTTAAGTACCCCTGACCGTATAAGTTACCTGCACAGAGGGCGTCAGTGTATAGACTTCGCGGCTTTTTTAAATACAAATCTGTTTTAAAACACCTTGCGTATAGACCGACACCTTGTGTAGAAACAAGTCAGATCTCGCCCACACCAGGTGTCGGCACTGGGCGAGCACCGTGTTGACAGCAGCGCCACCGCAAAGGCGTGACGTGAGAGCCGAGAAAATAAACAAAAAAAGGACACTGGAAATACAGCAATGATTCCTTCTGGATAACGGCTACCGCGACAGATCTCAGATAGAGAGGGTTAAGTGATAGTTAGCAAATTAATTTACTAAGATATACTACTTATCTAACTTCTCAAATATTCACTTCAGCTGGCACATTCCTAGTAACACCGCGTGCCCCCGAATTCGGGTGAAGCCTTTAAAGTGACCGCATAAATCGGCTTGCCAACGTATCGTGCTACGACTTACCCCAGAGGTGGATGAAGCTGGTGGAAGCATCGCGTCGAAATTTGAAAGGAAAACGTACTTACCTATGGCGGCAGCGGCACGTCGGGAACTGAGGGACCTTCCAACTGCGGCTGCAGCTCAGAAACCAACCTGTAGACACAAAGCATGGTATATCCCTTGAGACGAGGACAAAGTGACTGGACAGCACACAGAGCGCTGTAAGACACTGCAACACACAGCGCTTCGTGTTGTCCAGTCTCTTACTTTGTCCTCCTCTAAAATCGCTACCGTGCTTTTGAACACACAGTACCAACTCTCCCAACAATATGCACTTTCCAGTGCTTATCGCCCGGGCGAAAAGTGCCGAGTCACTGAGCTGTGGACGCGTGCTCAGCGTCTGATAGACCGCACAACAGAGGTATGCAACGCATGCTCAAGAGGCGTTTCACAGCCCAGCACTACAAAGATGGCTGCACGCACGAGGCGACTTTTCGAAAGGTCTTTTAGGGAAGGCTCCCGACCGGTTGTTCCGCACTGTAAACGCTTTGTTCTAGACATGCTTCTTTTTTTATTTCCAATTTATTTTGCGCTTTTGAGGCTTTTGAGACCATAAAACAAATAATAATGTGCAACAAAAAAAATCCTAATTTTTATTTTCAGACGTGTTGCCATCTGTTATCGACTACACACCTGTTCTTATGCTCATAACTTGAAAGTACACACTCGAACGGCCGCAACCGAAAGTAACCGTCGTGACATTCTGAGGTCATACACCTGCACGCGGGCTTGATGGGCAGGGCAACAAGTTTTACGAATGCCCGAATGCCGGTTCGAATCGAAGAGCGCACTGTTATTCCTAACTTTAACATCGTTAAAAAAAAAAAAACGGTTGCCGTGTATTTTCCTTTTACTGCGAAAGCTAAGAATGACGCAGTGCTATTCGATTCGAGCCGGCATTCGCACACTCGTAGTAACAACCTAACAAATCAGAGCGCGTGGCTCATGATGTCCATGCTTCTCGCTTTGTGCTTGGTTCCTCGGCCTTCCTGTCGGCTGATTGCATGACACATCGTCACATGATGCATTGATGTCACGTGTCAATATGACGTCATGGTGTCACCGACGTCATCGGGTCACCTGACATTATGACGCCACGTGACAATGCGACGTCACGCGGCACAATGACGTCACGTGGCGCCATGACGTTACGTGACGTCGCAGCGTTACGGTACACTGTGGCGGATTTATGCATTCGCAGAAACCTCGTAACGTGGCCCTCCCTTGAGTGGCCTCCTCACCGTGCCCGTAAAAGAGAAGTGCGAGTAGTGGCCCAAAATATAAGAGAGAGAAGTGTAATTATAATGCAATTGAATGCAAAGGTGCAAGCGAGCTGGACAAGAATGACGAAAATAATTCCTCGAGAAGGGGAACAAGAGGGACAAAGGACAAACACAACAAAAAGGACAAACAGAGATTTGTGTTTGTCCTTTGTCCCTTTTGTTCCCCTTCTCCGGGGATTATTTTCGTCATTCTTGTCCAGCTCGCTTGCACCTTGCATTCAATTGCATTATAATTATAACCTTAAATTGCAAGCTTCACCCTTGTTGGTGTTAGACTGGTGGCAGCTGATAAAACCCGTTTGCTCTACTGACGTCTAACCCCTGGTTAGCTCAGTTGGTAGAGCGCTCCACCTGTAATGGAGAGGTCCCGGGTTTAATACCCGGACCAGGCGGATTTTTTCGGTCGCTCACCATTCACCTAGCTGTGTTTGGAGATTTGTGTTTGTCCTTTGTCCCTCTTGTTCCCCTTCTCCAGGGATTATTTCGTCAGAGAAGTACAGACCGTTTTATAGAGATAACCAATTATCCGCGATTATTAAAATTAGCAAATATTCGATTTTGAAAACCGAATAACCGGTTATTCGAATAACCGGTTACGCTATTTGGTTATATAAATATCCGGGTATTCAAATATTTATATAAGTATGAATTATTTTGTACCGGAATTGGTAAAAAAATAAACGGTACAAAAGCGCACCCTTTATAGTTCGATCTCACCGTCACATGCACAGAAATGTGTACAAATGAAATAGAAGTGTTATTATTAATGTGCATGAGATCAAACTGAATTATCAGGATAACCGAATAACCTACTTTGAAAGCCGAATTCGCTTTCTTCCGGTTCAACTGAATATCCGGTATGACGGACGGTTGCATCCTCTTCTAAAAATGCTACGCACCATGTTGGACGCCTCTAGAAAATGCCAAAGAAACAATAAATTTTCTTCGTTTTTCTATTTTTTTTCGCGCAGCCAACGCTCCCGTCGATTACTGGTATGGTGAGATCAAGGACTACGACTACGCCAATCCGGGCTTCTCGTCAAAAACGGGACACTTCACCCAGGTTGTCTGGAAGTCCACCACCAACGTGGGATGCGCCATAAGCAAAGCAGCTTCCCGAGCCGCCTACTTCGTCGTCTGCAACTACGACCCCCGGGAAACTACGACGGACAATATGAGCAGAACGTGCTCCCACTGGCTTAAGACTGAGCGAGACATCGGGCGGCTGGACCAGGCTACACCGTCTCGATAGCCAACCGTTTCGCCACCGTGCGGCTAAGACTTTGAACATCCACATGTCGTCAGCTGCTTCGGGCGCACGTTGAGAAGCGTGAATCTCGCTGATCTGCACTCTCCTTATTAAAGGCTCATTTTTATGTCTGCTAAAGGTTGTATTCTGTCGTCTCACCTGCGTGTAAATTGAGCAAGTCGAGGAGTGTCAATTTGAATGCTCCCATAATCTCAGAACTGTGGTTTTTAGAACCGCGGGGCCTACACATTTTTGGTATCTCGCACAAGCCATAGGTTTTATTAAAAAAGTTGATTGGAGGCGGTGGGGGGGGGGGGGGTTGATTAAAAAGTAAATCTGACTAATTACCACCCTTTAATTGACTAAATAATCAATTAAGCCATTAGTTGATTGATCTTCAGGATATTACATATAAGACGTTAAAACTGCGTATTTGTTTCGTTAATTTTCCTATGTCGTGAATGGCATATTGCAGTTGCATTTGAAATTTACGTTGACTCTGTCAAACCCACACACCCACACCAAGACGCAGTGAAAGGAAACATATGCAGAGGCAACAACTTTCCTACTCCTAGAGGCTAGCGGCAACACGGGAACTTCTAATTACCATCAGCACTAAGTTTTCTGATTGCACAACATTCATACTTTCGCAAAAACTAAAACTTATGCAATAAAAAAAAAACATTGCGTAGAACCTGCGATTCAACAACCCATAGTAGCAATATTAACTTAGAATCCAGTTTGGGATTCCTCATTTCGTTTTTTTTTTTTTGAAAACGAACAATACTTAACAAATAGTGCGATTGACCAAGGGAGAGACATTCGTCACGGTGACCCATGATTTCTAACGTGTGTCTAGAGAAGACGACGCACTCACACAAGCGATTGCTTAAACTTCGGCCGTACACTCATAACACGATTCGCTTTCTGTTGAAGCAGCGAACATACTGCACCCTCCTCCGCTAAAATTGTTTTCTCCAACGATAACATGCGGCAAAATAAAGGCGAAAATCTACAGTGTCTCCCCCGCGAACGTGGCGAGCAGTTATGTAGCGGCCATTCCGGCCATACCTCTAGTACAGTGTACCTTTAGCCACACTACGATGATAATGATGATAGCGCGACTGTAGAGCCACCTCTAAGTGGATCTGGAGAGTCACTGTCAGCTCGAAAAGTGAAGGGTGTGGATAGTTCTAGCGTCTTATTGTCGACGCGCAGCCAATGAGATTGTGAAATCAGCCGTAAAGGGGTCATGAAGTGATATCGGGTTGGAATGCTCATGACTTTTGCAGATAGTGGTGGTGGAAAACATTTATTGACAGGAGGTTATGAATGAGCTGATCCAGAAGGGGCCAACCCCTACAGATACTAGGTGGAGATCCCTAGTTCAAGATTCCTGTGGCGTCGGCCACCGCCCGGGCTCGCCCGACCAAGGCTTGTTGGGCCTGCAGGTCAGAGCAGCCGAGCAGGGTCGCCTCCCAGTCCTCCCGAGTTGGGTTTGGGTGAGGGGGGATAGTGGGATTGGAAGGGCAGGCCCACACGATGTGGTATACGTCCGAAGACACCTCTCCACAGTGCGGGCAGCTGCCGGTGAAAGCAGGATCAAAATGTTTTAGGGTTGCCGGGCACAGCAATGTATTGGTGTAGAGGCAGAATAAGAGCCGCTCATCCGCCTTTGAAAGGCCTTTACACGGGCAGGGGTAAAGGCTGTGGCCAGATCGGTAATGACTGACGATATCTTTGAAGGTGAAAGCCGGATGAGGGTCAGCGTCCTGTTCGGAAGGAGAGGAGGAAACTTCCCGGAGAGAGAGCGCGCGGGCGGCAGCGTCGGCAGCCTCGTTTCCAACCAGCCCCTAGTGAGCAGGAGCCCAAATAATGTATCGGTAAGCGGGGTCCCCGATGTAGGAGCTATTTTGAAGGATTCGATAGGCTAGATAGGGGTCCAGCCCTGTTCGACGTTCCAACAGGCCCCTCGCGAGTCGGTAATGATATATTTTGAGTTGGGGTGGGAAGTAGCCAATGCTATGGCGACCTCCTCCGCATGAGTTATGTCGCGGGCCCTGAAGCTAAGGCCGTTGACTGTTTTGGTTTCGTGGACGACTGCGGCCTCGTACCATCCCCCATGGTGTGGACCGGAGGCGTCCACATAATAAACGCCGGTTTTGGAACCATAATGGCGGGCCAGAGCTTCCGTCCGCGCCAGGCGTCGGCCATCATGGTCTTCGCGTGTCACTTCGGCGGGAAGAGGGCGTACGTGGAGGGCGTATCTCCACGGCGTTGGAATACGTACCCGCTCTTCCATAAGTGTGGTGTGCTGAATGTGGAGTTGGGCAAGAAGGCGGCGACCCGATTCCGTCTGCGACAAACGCGTGTATTGATTTGTGCAGGTGCGCTTCCCTCAATTACCTGAAGGTGTTCACCATTCCCAGTGCCAAGAGGCGCTGGTTGGAGGTGTTCACCGGGAGATCAAGGGCCCGCATAAAGATTTTGCGGAGAATGACCTCGAGGGCATCCTCATCTTGCTTCCGCAGGTGGAGGTATGGAGCCGAATACAGGATTCGACTGGTTACGAAGGCGTTTGCCAGCCGCACGGCATCCTTACTTCGTAACCCACTGCGTTTATTAGAAACCCGGCGGACCATGTGACCCACCTGGTCCCCCACCTTGCGAAGTTATTGAGCCCGTGTTGTGTCTGGCTTGCGATGTTGGTGAATGAAAAGACCCAGTACCCCGACTTCTTGTGTTTCTGGAATTGGACTTGATTCAAGGGAAAGTTGAATTGTGGTAGTGCAAATTGGTGAGGGGCGGATGTGCACAAATTCAGACTTTTGTGGGGAGCACTGAAGGCCGCAGCGGCGAGCATAGCGGTCCACTGTAGTCGACGCCTGCTGCAGGTTGGCCTGCAGAGGCCAACCTGCAGTTCACTACTTTTGCAGAGGCGTTCTGGTCGCATAGTCTGGCCCAAGTATACTCGCACTGACCGCCACTGATTCAAAAGCTTCTTTGTCGTGGTGAAATTGCGAGGACTATTTCTTTCAGTCTTAACCTTCGCAAAGCTTGATGCCGTAATTTTGGGATTGAAACCACCCGCTGAGGACAGCCGAGCGCGGTTCATAGATTGAACACGAGAACTGTGTGAGTACTCGACTTGGGCTCGTAACGATCAATGCGTCGGCGGACACTCGGGTAAC
>JAZHYW010055073.1:0-15857 GCA_037355805.1 Ixodes ricinus | reverse complement strand
GCTGCAAAGCATTGCTGTCCCTGGTGCTCTTTTTCGCGTTGGAATTGTTGATTTTACGCCCTCCTAACAATGTCTGACTACTTGAGCGGCTTCACCAAAATTAACGGGGCAAAACTTTATGTGAATAATGTGACGTATGGCGCATTAATTTCACGTGAACGCCGAGAATGGGCGCTAAGGCCCGACTCCAACGATGAGATTCTTAATCGCTATCTTTCATGTCGCGATCGCCGCCCTGGCTGCAAAAGTGTGACCGAAGCTGAGATGGTGGACGCTACACTGACAAACCGCAAGTAGAATCGGGCATTACAAGTCGGTGATGGCACTGATAAGAATGACCAACATATCTTTGTATCTATTGTTTACACTTAGCCTACTTACCCTAACCAACCTTCAAAAGTGTTTTGAGGCCTGCAACTTAGTTCTTATCGCGAATTACCGGGTCAACGTCTGGTTTACGGGCCGCTGTCGCTTGAACGGGCTGACGACAAAAAGCAGACAAGTTTGAAAGAGCAGACGACAGTTCTAACGCATCCAGGCAATGGAGTGCGGCAGCAGAAGCACCGCTGCCCCACGCCAACAAACCATTGGAATCGTCACGTTGTCGGTGTCTGTGTGAGTCTGCATACTCTTTTCGCGTTGGAATTGTCGATTCTACGCCCTCATAGCAATGTCTTACCACTTTAATAGCTTGAGCGAAATTACCAAGGCTCGTTTACGCTAGCAACTTTGTAGTAAATATTGACGTGCGGCGATTCATTCGCATGAACGCCGCAGAATGGATGCCAAAACCATCATGAGATTCTTCTAGCTATTTTCGGTCGCGACGCCGCTCGTGCTGCAAAAGTGTAGAAGGTAGCGGCGATGATCGACGCCGATACTGAAAATCGGAAGCGGGAACAGACCAAGCGTAACAAGTCGGTGATGGCCACTGGTACCAATGATCAACATCTTGTATCTACTGTTTCCACCGAGCCTACTTAAGTCTTTTGAGGCCTGCAATTACTTCTTATTGCAATCACCGGGTCAAAGTTTGGTCTATGGGCCGCTTCTGTTTGAACGAGCAGACGACAAAAGCAGACAAGTTTGAAAGAGCAGACGAAAGTTCGAACGATCAGGCGGCCGTGTGAATTTGAAGACGCACTGAACCCGTGGGTGGTCCGGACAACTTGGCGGTTTTCTCTCGTTCATGTTGGAACAAAACAAATACATCTGGCGACCACAAAGTGTTGCCCGCACAAGCAATCATAGTTCGACAGCGTCTGGTTTGCCCTTTTCACGGCTACTATCCACGTTCTCGGACGAACGGAGGGGGCAGAAACACATGAAAACTGATCTTCAAACCTTTCCAGACTCTCTTGGTACAGCCCCCGTCGCAGCATTTTGACGAGAAGGCAGGTTTTTTGTCTGATTTCTTCTAAAAGAACACAGGAATGCATGTCTCGCACGGCGACTTCTGCCCACCGCCCCAGACCGGAAGTGCGCCCGACGCGCCACCACCGCGGCGTGACGTAGGAGAGTTGAGTTCGTGTATATATGGCATGCATATAAGTGGCACTTGCACTCACTTTCTCCTTCCCTCAAAGCAGCGGTTACATCTGGACCACATGTCATGCAACCTATTGCCGTCTTCCCTCTTAGAGCTCTCTATCTAGAAACCCATGCTAGGAGTATAATTTCTAATACATTTCATTTGAAAGTCTAGATACACTGCTTTGAGTCTGCTGAAAATCAAATGTCTTTTTTACCGCGTTGCAATTGAGGTTTGATGGGCCATCTCATTAGGTATATTCCGACTCGTCGGAATATACCTAATGAGATGGCACGTCAAAACCTAAATTACAACGCGGTAGAAAAAAACATTTGATTTTCAACAGAGGCTCAAAGCAGTGTATCGAGACTTTTAAATGAAATGTATTAGAAATTCTTATGAGGTGCCACGGCAAAACCTTAATTGAAACGCGGTGGCCAATAGTTTTCGTAAACTCCTTAGGGACTCGTTACAAAAAATCAATTATTTTTCAACACAGACTCGAAACGGTGTCAATAGACTTTCAAATGATATTCATATGAAATATATTAGAAACTTTATGCGGTAGCTTTGTCGAAACTTCAATTGGAACGCGGTGGCCAATAGTTTTCGTAAACTCCTTACGGATTCGTTACAAAACTCATTTGCATTTCTATTGAGACTCGAAAAGATACAATGAGTAGACTCCATAAACATTCAAATGAAATTCATTAAAATTTTTTGTAAGGGTGCGGACAGAGAGCGCCGCACAACATCAAAAGGATTTGAAAGCAGAGAAGTCCGAAATTCACAAAGTCCGGAAAGATAAGACAACACTTAAAAAAGAGACATTAAGGAAAGGAGAACATCCGAATCGACCAGATGTTACAGGTGCCAGGAACAGCATTCAGCTGCTTCCTGCAGATTCTGCAACGCGCGATGTAACTTCTGTCACAAAACGGGCCACATTGAAAAGGCTTGCTTCGCGAGGACAGGACTCAAGAAATACCCGCACTCCACACATATCATCGAAAAGAAGATCATGCATCTGAAACCGAGGATGATTCCCCTGAAACTTCGGCAGATCTATACGAGCTTAATGCTGTGCGAGCATCAAGTACATCACCCAAGTTCATGATCAAGCTCAAGATTGAAAATCGAGTCATGGATTTTGAGGTGGACTCGGGAGCGGCCTGCACCATCATCAGCGAGGAAACATATCGTCAGATGTGGCCAAAACACCCTCCGAGGCTAGACCAAGAAGATGTGACCCTACACACCTGGTCAGGCGAAGGAGTGGAAGTGCTCGGCACAGCCAATGTCCAGGTACGACACAAGTCCAAGGACTACGTACTACCTCTGCTAGTGACGCGAGGAAGGGGCTGCAACCTGCTAGGAAGGAACTGGTTCAACGCACTAAGAATCCGAGTGAGCGGAATACACCACGTGGACGCCAACGACAACGTTGCAAGGGTTCTAAGCGCACACGACAAAGTCTTCGACTGCAAGATCACCGGACACAATGGCCCACCTGTGCACCTGGAGTTGAAAGAAGATGCCAAGCCACATTTTCTCAAGGCACGACCGGTGCCGTTCGCGATGCGGACAGCAGTGGAGGCCGAAATTCAGATGCTCCAAAATCAAGGCATCCTCGAACCAACTCAACACTCGGAGTGGGCCACGCCAGTCGTAGTCGTACGGAAGAAAGATGGCACTATCAGATTGTGTGGAGATTACCGTAGCACGGTCAATAAAGAAGCAAGGACAGCGGTGTACCCAATGCCTACGATTTCCGAGATACTAGCGAATCTCCAGGGCGGATCAGTGTTTTCAACTCTGGATCTCACTCAGGCCTATCAACAACTGAGCCTGACTGCTGAGACTGCAAACGTGTTGACCATCAACACCACAAAGGGACTTTTTAGGGTCAAGAGGATGCCTTTTGGTATTTCAGCAGCTCCGGCGATTTTTCAACGATTTATGGAGACAGTGCTAGCAGGAATTCCTGGAATCGGAATATACTTAGACGACGTAATTATCAGCGGATCAACACCATCGCAACATCTGGAAAGGCTCAATACGGTACTATCGCGACTTTCCCAAGCAGGCCTTCGTCTCAAAAGGGAAAAGTGTCGTTTCGCAGTTGATCGAGTGCGGTACCTCGGACACCTCATAGATGCGGCAGGCATTCATGCTACCGACGACAAGCTCAAAGCCATCAAGGAGATGCCTGAGCCAACGAATCGCACAACGTTGCAGTCGTTTCTCGGCCTGTTGGCATTCTATGACCGATTTATAGCAAATCGGGCAACCATTGCAAAGGAGCTCTACGCTCTCCTCGAAAAAGACGCTCCCTGGAAATGGGACAAAAGGCACCGGGAAGCTTTTCAACAATTGAAACAAGCCATTACCCAGGAAACGGTGTTAGCACATTATGACGAGAAGAAAGGCTTGGTGGTATCATGCGACGCGTCACCGTATGGCGTTGGAGCGGTTTTAGCGCAGCTAGATAAAGACGGAAACGAAGCTCCCATCATGTTTACCTCGAGAACCTTGGGAGACGCGGAAAAGAACTATTCGCAATTGGATCGAGAAGGACTGGCGATTGTGTTTGCCATGCAACGTTTCCACCGATATCTTGCCGGACGTCACGTGACAGTAACCACCGACCATCAGCCTTTGCTGGGGATTATGGGTCCGAAAGCTCCAGTGCCAGCGGTTCTGTCACCGCGCATGACACGATGGTGTGTGAAATTAGCTGCATACGACTACGAACTCGTCTACAGAGCAGGGAAACACAACCAAAACGCAGACGCGTTGAGCAGACTACCATTAAGAGAAAGTGAAGATGAACCGCGACCACCAGGGGACGTTCTTATGCTGGAAGCATTGACTAAGCCTCCCATGACAGCTAAAGACCTTGCAGACCAGACTGCTGTGGACCCCACGCTTTCTGAAGTTCTACAAGCAGTCAAGAGTGGAGAGGTCAAGAAGCTAGCTGGCGAGCGTTTCACAGCCTACAAGATGAAGTCCACGGAACTATCGATACACCGAGGTTGCCTGATCTGGGGATCGCGCATCGTAATTCCCACTTCTATGAGACCAGAGGCGTTAGCCTTGGTACATGCAGGACACAGGGGAGTGGTCGCCATGAAGGCTTGCGCCCGAAGTTACCTCTGGTGGCCGGGGATCGACAAGGAGATTGAGTCCTGTGTGGCCCAGTGCGACACGTGTCAGCGACACCAGAAGGCAATACCCAAAGGGAGCAGCCCAACATGGGAAAGACCGTCGACTCCGTGGGACACCCTTCATGTAGACTTTGCGGGACCGGTGGACGGAAAAGTGTTCCTGGTCATTGTGGATGCGTTCACTAAATGGCTTGAAGTACGTGCTATTTCGAGTATGACCTCAGCATCCGTTATCTGCGAGTTACGCAACGTTTTTGCGACGTTTGGTGTACCACGAAAAGTGGTATCGGATAATGGGTCGGCTTTTGTTTCCAATGAGATAAAGACATTTTACCGCCTAAATGGAGTTTTGGCGGTCACAAGTGCGCCGTACCACCCCGCAACAAACGGTCAAGCGGAACGGATGGTGCAGCAGCTGAAGCAGGCGCTTGCTAAAAGAGAAAGGGAGGAATTTAAGTGCTTTCTTCCACGGTTCCTCTACAAGCAACATACCACAGTGCACACGGCGACAGGCAAGACACCAGCGTGGATGATGTTTGGACGAGAGTTGCCATCTCCACTTGAGAGACTGATACGCGTACCCAAGGACGAGGTACCAGCGACAACCGAAAATCCACGTCAGTTTATGGTGGGACAATCCGTATGGGTTCTGAAGTTCCCAAGTGGACGAACTTGGATGTCGGGGGTCATCACAGAGCGCCTGGGTTCGCGGTCATGGATAATCCAGACAGAAGACGGACAAGTTCGACGGCACATGGACCACATACGACCAAGGCTATTGGCTGCGCGTCGGTCGAGTGATACACCCTCAGCAGCCTGGGGCTTGGACGTTCAGGCCGAAGAGGTACCAGCTGAAGCGATAAGTGCAGAAGGTCACGAAGTGTCCGAACCTGTGGCTATGCCCATCCGGGCAGGAACGCGGGAGCGAAGACCGCCCACAAGATACGGGATCACAGCCAAGTGAGGGGAAGATGTGATGTATCTGCTTATGCTATAGCAGATGGCGGGACATGTTGGGAAGCGCGCGGTCCCCGCGTGGTGAGAGCGCGCGGTTTGAAAGAGCACGGGTCTCGGTCAGTCGGGAGCCATGATTAAAACGAACGAGTCGAGCGACTAACGGCTGCCACTGGAGTCTTACTCGCGATACATCACAAACAGCATACCGGAAAGAGTAAAGGACAGCGATTTCGAAATTATAGTTTGTTGGGGTTGCTTCAAGATGTCGCCGGAGTTCCCCTTTAAGGCGCAGGTATGTTGGAACTGCGGCCGTACGGGTCACAGGGCGAATCGATGCGAGGCGAAACCTAATGCGGGACAGCAGGCTTCGTGTCTGTGGAGAATGCCTGAAGAAAATTGGGATGAGCCTGATGACGCCTTCGTCACGCTAAGGAACGGTAAGAAGATTCCTGCCGTGAGTGCTGCCGCGGGCAGAGCTCCCAAATTCCTCGCGGAGAACATGCCCGTGGTTGGAGGGATGTCTCAGAAACCATCGAGTGACGGTACTAGGGAACACTGGCACTGGGCACAACACGGTAGTGGTTGGGAGCTGGTGCCGTCAGAGAGGCTTACTGGCAAGTCAAGTGCCGTCCTCTTGTTGGACCGGACAGCTAGGCTCCTACCGGAGGCGGTGATTTTTATTCAAAAACAATTCTGTACAGGAACGATCCTGGCAAAATGCGTTGACAATCCTTTGTACGACTTGGTGTTGGGGAACATTCCGCACGTTCGAGATGCCGATGACCCGGATCCGGATTGGAAAAGGAAGATGAAGCTTCAGGTGGAAGTCTAGAAGACAAGGCAGCGCCAGATCATTGTCCTCGAAAGTCGGGAGAGGCTATCGAAAAATCCAATGCAAAGAAGGATGACGGGTTGTGTCAATCGAAGCTACTCGACATCGCTGCAGCTGGGAAAACAAGTGTGACAAATATGGGGACGAAGAGAAAGGAAGAGACGCCACGGAAGGTACCTCAGGTGCTGGGGACTGACACCACCGTGCAGATGCTCGCTCAAAAGCAGAAGGCTGACAATAGTCCTACGAGATGTTTCGACGAGGATGAAAAATCATGCATAAAACCAAAACAAAATTTGCAGTTTTTTTCTTTTTTTTGTAAAGAGTGGCTTACAGGGTGGTCGAGTACTCTTCCGGAAGAAAATTGGTCAACTAGTGCTCCCGACAAAGTTCACAGAGGCGGAAATAGCTATGGCGCGTGACGGCATCATGTCGAGGCACCAGGGAATGAAGAGTACGCTCGGCCTGGTGGCTGAAGAATTCTTCTGGCCAGGGATGCAGAGTCAAATCAAGAGGTTTGTCCGGTCTTGCGACGTGTGTCAACGCACCGTGCCCAAAGGCAAGGTGGGCAGAGCGCCGCTAGGAAAAATGCCCACGATCGAGACTCCATTCCAGAAAGTGGCAATATATATCATGGGCCCTTTACACCGATGTCGAGCTCAGGAAACAAGCATATTCTTACCATGGTTGACATGGCTACTAGGTACACGGATTTGGTAGAATTGCGAAGCATCGGATCTCAAAAACTGGCTGAAGCTCTGGTCGACATGCCACGCGCTACGGGGTCCCAACAGAGATCCCCAGCGACCGGGGAACGAGTTGTACGTCGAACCTTATGAAGGAAGTGAGCAGATTACTATTGATGAAGCATCTAGTAACCACATCGTGTACCATCCAATGTGTAACGGACTTGTTGAGAGGTTCAACGGCACGATCAAACAAATGCTAAGGATGTGTCCAGAAATACCCTAGGATTGGGACAGATATCTGCCGGCGCTACTGTTCGTATGCAAGGAACTGTCGCAGTCAAGTCTTAGATTCTCACCATTTGAAATGCTCTACTCTACGGGAAAAGAGTGCGAGGACCGTTGACTATCCTCAAGGAAATATGGTCAAATGGGACTCTCAAGGAGGAGGTCAAGACTTCCTATGGATGCATTCTAGAACTAAGAGAAAAACTAGAAGGCACGTGCGAGCTGGCACACAAATGTTTGGAGAAGGCAAAGAATAAGTACAAGGAATACAACGACAGAAGAAGCTCCAACCGAACGTTGAAGCAGGGTGATCTGGCTCTTATCCTTCTTCCTATTGATACAAATATGATACAAATAAAATGGTCATGCAGAGGAAAGGACCTTTTATAGTGCTAGCCAGAAGGAATGATGTCGGCTACGAGCTGGACGTGGGTGGTAAGATGAAGGTCTTCCATATTTAAAAAAGTATGAAGAAAGAGAAGGAAGCCGGCAAGAGCAGCCATATTGCAGTGCGAAAGTGGAAAAACCGGAGAAAAATTAGGGCGACGATTTCGCCGAAGAAGAGACTGAAATCCCTTTGCCGAGCTGGACTCGGCAGCAAGGGGGTAGGATGTCAGTATAAACAAGAAGTTACAAAATGAGCAGAAGAGCGAAATGCGCAAAATGATTGAAGACTTTGGAGATGTCTTTCCTGATCTTCCTGGTAAAAATTATATCAAGGCGTGTGATCTTCATCTCACAACGACACAGCCGATACACGTGAGATAGTATCCGCTATTGCTAGCGGTACAAGATGTGATAGAGAAGGGAGTGACGGAGATGCTCGAATTGGGGGTAATTGAGAGGTACACTTCGCCATACAATGCCCCAGTGGTGATTATTCGGAAGGAGGACGTGTCAAACAGCTTTCGTGTCGACTACAGGAGGTTGAATGACAAACTGAGATCTGACGCAGAGACGATTTCAAGGATCTACGTTACTTTCGCCAAGGCCGCGAACAAGTTTTTTTTTTTTTTGTTTTCACAACTTGATGTAGCTAAAGGCTATTGGCAGATTCCGATGAAGGAGGACGCAAAGGGGAAGTGACATCGCTTTCTAAAACAAGCGGTCACTATCAGTTTAAATTTATGCCGTTTGGTCTCAAGACCGCCTCTGCGACGTTTACGAAGCTGATGCGGGAGGTGCTGAACGGAATTCCAGGCGCGCATCACTACACTGACGACATCCTGGTCGCAACGAGCTCGTGGAAGGAACATGTTGAGACATCTTGTAGACCCTGAGATGGGGAACGATAAGAAAACGGACGAAGACAACAAATCGTTCCCCATCTCAGGGTCTTCAAGATGTCGATTCATTACCAGATCGCCTGCACTCTATCACTGCTTACAATGTTTAAACGCTCCTGACAGTCTTGGAACGCTTGGTAGTGTGCCATCTGTACAACAGATGGCGCTTTGAGTTAGAGTGAGTGTGTTTACAAGGAGATGGCGCCACGTGCTTGACAGCGGCGTTCCCAGCGAGGTCCGCGAATACCTTGAGCGGCGCCAAAGAACGGTCGGACGTCGGCATTGGGGTGCCACGGACAGGTAGCGAACGAGCTTGTGGGAGGCGACCTCGGCTGGTCTTCATTTGAGGCGCGTAAGACCCGAAGAAGCTGAAATATTACACGCGTTTAGGTACATGGATGGAGACCGCTGGGCTAGGCATGTTTCCATCTACATTCACCTAGAAAATGTCAACTCGACGTGGAGAAAGCGAGTTACTCGTCTTGGCACAAAGTTTGGAATTTTTTCTTTGGTCACCGAACCCCAAGCTGAAAAGGAATGGGTGAGTGCAGTGCGGGAGCAAGTAAAGACTATTGAGAAGGACCGTTGGATGATCGGGATGCAGCAACATTCTACCATGCATCTTTACGCGACCCTCAAAACCGAGATCGCGCCCCTGACTTTCTGTGGAAACACGCTGGGCAGTCGACTTCTTATGAAGGCCCGTGGTTGTGCTTTACGTACCAGACCGCACCGACAGAAATACGACTGCAACGTGACGGACACGATGTGCAACGTCTGTGGAGCGTGTGAAGAAACAATGGAACACCTGTTCATTCGCGTGCAAGGCACTGCTTCCAGCGCCTATCGTAGGATCCCGTATCGAGCAAGCACTCTGTTTTACTGAGGAACACTACCATATAGCCCGCTCTAAGCGGCGACTCGAGACATGGTGGAAGACTCATCGGTGACACCAGTGGTATTATTGTTTTGTTTTAGTTTTTGGCGCGTCTATACCATAGACCAGGGGTGGCCAAGTTGTGGCCCTCGAGCCGCATGCGGCTCTTAGTGTTAAAGTGCGGCTCGCGGCCCCCTCCCCTTCACCCCCCCCCCCCTCCCCCCGCCTTCCTTCCGGTCACACGAGCACTTCCCCCAAAAAAGAGGAATGGAACGCGTTTTAAATCAAAAGACAGGTTGCGGTTTGGCAGTCCTATGCTACGGCTACCTTACGTACAGTTGGACTGTTTTTGACTTGGATAAATTGAAAGTAGTTCGAGTTTCGTTTATTGCTCTGAACAAAAGTTTGCACCCCCCCCCCCCCCCCCCCCATTCCACGGCTCTTGGAAATTCCCTGGTTTTGTTTGCGGTTCTTAGGACCGGTCAGCCTGGTCACCCCTGCCATAGACTCTCGTTGCAAAGAGATTGCGCTGCAAATATACATACATACATGCACATATACGACACGCGCCGTCTCTGAATGAATGTAGATATTGTAAATAGAACCAGTCTTGGCCGAAACTCCGAGCTGGTCTGACGTGTCTTCCTTTACCCGGCGTGCCCGAACCCCGGGCCACCGACCACTTCGCGTCCCACGCGCCACGCAATCTGAGCATTCCGATTTCTTCACAGGCCTTCTGAGGCGCTGTCCTCTCCGTAGCTTTCATGTCTCTTCCCACCCCTTTCATAGTGGCCATCCACGACCACTACAGCTTACAAGCAGCGAGCATCACACTGAAGCGAAAGAAATGTGAGTTATGGTTTCATGATATCAGCTTCCTGGGACACGACATTGGAATGGAGAGGGTCTCGCCAGATCCCAAGATCATGGAAAGAATAAAAAAGAAAGAAGAAAGAAGAGAAAGATGTCCGAAGGCCTCAAACGAAGTGACAAAAGGTCATTTTTGGGTCTAACAGGATTCTACCGGCACTTCGTAGAAAACTTTACACGCCCATAGTGGGTTACAGTCAACAGGTAGCGGCAAATGCCTCAAAGGAATCATATCTCTCCGCCACCGCATCCAATAGCGTCCCATCGTTTCCGTGACGTCGCGCAACGCGCGAGGAGGGTCTGCCTTTCTGTACATATTTGCTTTATCTTTCTACTTTGACTTGGTGTGAAGCCATGAGAGGGAATTAGAGTTTTCCCCTCCGATGGACAAATAGACTCGGGGATTAGCCCCTGATGGATAGAAGGCTGCTGGCTCGGTTCCCTCCAATGAATACAAGGTCGCTTCTAAAGTGGGGTCGAAGCAAGTTGGCACCACTCTGTGGCCATTATCTATTCATTGAAGAGGAAAAGGAGGTTCCGGTGAACTCTTCGACTGCGAGGGATTGAAACCGGGCATCACGCTTGTGAGGAGCATCTCCTACCAACTTGTAACCGACTATAGCAGTACCGTTAGTAGAACTAACCAAGGAGGGTGCGAAACGAGGTTATGGGCGCGAAGAAACTTGAGCAATGAAGAACAGTTGGGACCGCTCCATCTTGTTGGCACCGAACCCAGTAAGGAGTTTGTGCTGAGAACTGACGCATCTGACGTCAGCCTGGGAGCAGTGATGCTACAAGAAAGGAACGGATGCTTCATCCTGTAGTGTTCACAAGTAGGAAACTCAGTAGTGCGGAGCAAAATTACGCAACAATAGAAAAAAAATGCCTGGCGTTAGTGTGCACCGTAACTAGGTTCCGAAAGTACAGACGGACCATCAGCCATTAGAATTAATTAAACAAACCAATGCGCACCAATAGCAGAGTAATGAACTGGAATATGATTTTGCAGGATCCCATCTTTCACGTGGAATATATCAAGGACAGAGACAACGAGACAACGTCGGGGCGAACTTTATTATACAGTATTAGTATACGAATCAACTTTAAATTAACTTATTTCTTCATAATATTCTTTTTACTTGTGAAATTTGGTTCTGATTGCGCGCAGCGGCTGGTTCGATGAGGGGCAGGCGTAGTTACCCGAGTGTCCACCGACGCATTGATCGTTACGAGCCCAAGTCGAGTACTTACACAGTTCTCGTGTTCAATCTATGAACCGCGCTCGTCCGTCCTCAGCGGGTGGTTTCAATCCCAAAATTACGTCATCAAGCTTGTGGGACCAGAACGCTTCTGCAAAAGTCATGAACATTCCAACCCGATATCGTTTCATGACCCCTTTACGGCTAATTTCATAATCTCATTGGCTGCGCGTCGATATTAAGATGCTTGAAACTATCTAAACCCTTCACTTCTCGAGCTGACAGTGACTCTCCAGATCGACCTAGAGGTGGCTCTACAGTCGCGCTATTATCATTATCATCGTAGTGTGGCTAAAGGTACACTGTACTAGAGGTAAGGCCGGAATGGCCGCTACATAACTGCTCGCCACGTTCGCGGGGGAGACACTGTAGATTTTCGCCTTTATTTTGCCGCATGTTATCGATGGAGAAAACAATTTTGAGCGGAGGAGGGTGCAGTATGTTCGCTGCTTCAACAGAAAGCAAATCGTGTTATGAGCGTACGACCGAAGTTTAAACAATCGCATGTGTGGGTGCGTCGTCTGCTTTAGACACACGTTAGAAATCATGGATCACCGTGACGAATGTCTGTCCCTTGGTCAACCGCACTATTTGTTAAAGGGGGACTCAAGCGGTTTTTGGGGAAGCTACTTTTTGGAGCGATGGCGTTAAGGAAGTGTCAGTGAATGAGTATCTTCAGTTTTAGAAGGCAGAACCACCTATTAGTCACACTGGAATAAAATACGTGCGGACTCTTCTCTGTACTTGCGAGGACCAATGAAATTTTCTTATGTTTGAAAATGTTGGCGGCCTTTGTAATGTTTCGCTAAAGAAACAATTTTCAGTTCATTCAAATATGTTGTGCATGATAATTTCACAAGACGTAAAATATTTCTAGTTTAGAATACGCGATACTGCAATTATCATTTCACATACAAGGGACTACGTTTTCTCCTTGCCTTCCTCCGCGGGGGTGAATTTCCCGTTCCCCGGGCAGAGCCTCCTGCCCCGGGATGTGCGGAAGCGCACGTATCTGCGCGCGTGGCAGGTCGGTCGTGCTGGTCGCGGGCCGGCCGGCTCCTTCTATTCGCAAACATGGCGTCGGTGGTGATCGTCGGCGTGGACGGCGTGGTGAAAGCTCATCGTTCCGCGTAAAAGCGCTATCCTTGACTGTGAATTTTCGTCGTGTGTCGCTATGATAACCCAGCACGTACTATCGCGGACAATATGAGCTGAAACAACGCTCCGGCCGGCGCACGGTACTACCTTCGCCGCCTGTCGCCTTGCTGCGTACACAAAGCGCGCACCCTGAGGCCGAGATAAACTCTCACTTGCGCTCGCAGCTCCACTGCGCTCTTCCGGCCGTCTGCTAGCGAGACGGCGTGTGCGACAGCAGGCGTGTGCGTGGAAGGGCGGCGGGGGGGGGGGGGGGGACAGAAGATTAGAGTTGTCGTCCTTTTCTTTGGATTTATTTACTTAATTCTATTGTGTAGAATCAAGTAGAAAAAACGCTGTGTGGTGAAGAAAAAATGTTGTCCTGTTTGAAAAATTATCCTGTTTGGAAGTTACATAAAAAGACGTAGCAGGTTGTTTTTATTTAAGTGCATGCACAAGGTAGCACATCCTAAAATACAGGCCAGAATTTGTATAGCGATTTCAGACCGGCTCCAAGGTATTTCCTTCTTTTTCTTTTTCATTAAGCACAGCTGTTAAAAAAACGGTAACCATTCATGTTACTGAGAAAGTTTTGTAACCTTCATTGGAATAAAAAGGTTCACAAATATTCATGGTGAGAAAAACCCGAGACTCAGGAACACAGAAGGGGACGAACATAACACAACGTCTCAAACATAGCTGAAGGTGTATTTGTCAGACACTCGTTTAAATATTATATGTTTAAATGAGTATTACAAACATTATTTCATTATTATTGGGCCCACGTGTTTCTTTCAAACAAAAAAACTGCTGGCAAGACACCAGTGTTTTATTTAGTCAGTCATGTATTTGCCATGAGAAGTAGCTTGAAACTTCATCGAAATAATATTCGCAGAGGACAATGTCGGACACAAAATATTAATAGTCGGCCGTGGAAGTAGGATCAAGGATGCACCGCACAAAAGTATGCGCCGGTTAACGGCGTCAAACAGAGTGTCACAACCGTAGCAGCAAGCTTTGTTCCAATCGGCAGAAGTCCGGTTCAGAGGGTCCTGAGGCGCAGTAAAACTCACAAAAAAGTTATTACCGCGTCATTCTCCCCTCACCCGCTATCACGGCTCCCATCCTGTCTGGTAAGAAAGCATAGAGCGCGGCCACGAAGTCTGGCTCGGCCCAAAGCCACTCCCATTCACGTCTCACCGCTTCCTACAATTCGTCGGCAGTGGCGCTGTGGAGGGGACGCAGTGATATGACTGCCTCGATGCGCGTGGTAACGTGTTCGAGTATATTCAGATCGGCTCCTTTTTGGGGGCCAAAGCAGCTCCGTCAGGCAGCGTTCCTCAAGGAGATACGAGCGTGACAACGCATTTTCCACTTCGGCGCTTTTTTGAAATGCAGTGAAATGCATGATAGCTGAAAACGTGAACATTGGGCTGCACGGCACACGCATCGTGATGGGGGTTCCGTCGGCCAATATTTTCGCTAGCAGACGGCCGGAAGAGCGCAGTGGCGCAGTGAGCGCAAATGAGAATTCATCTCGGTCTCAGGGTGCGCTTTGTTTGCGGAGCGATGCGACAGGCGGCGCAGGTAGTACCGTGCACAGGCCGGAGCGGTGTTTCAGCTCATATTGTCCGCGATAGTACTTTAAGGGAAGATCCACTTACTCGTGCGGCGATGTAGTGGCGGCACTCTCAAGACAGCAGAAACGCCCGTGCCGTCGTGTTTGTTTACTTCGACTACAGTGGTGCTTTCTAAGCATTTGTGTCCTCGAACATCACCCGGATTTCTTATTTGGCGCATTTCATGCGTGTGCTCAAGTTCAAGGTATTACTAGCGCGTACCGTATAAAGGATGCGAATTTTCACGCGTTTTCATCACCGGAGAAAAGTGACTAGTGTTAGCAATCCTGAACGCTCGCAACGTCTATCTGATCACGAAATCATATTTCTACGTTGCTATATCGCTGCTAAAATCACATTGTCTTTTATAATCGTAGAAAGGCGTGTGGCGATATTTGTACCATTGCAATGTCGTGTATTAGAGTCGTGATCGTCCAAGACGGCGTACTGCATCTTCTTATTTACTTTTTTCATCCACTGTACCCTGCAAGCCTATCAAGAAAAATAATAATAAAGCTTTAGGCTATAGAAAACTGTCTGCTTATATTCTGTTGCAACATTAGCGTAGCAGTGCGTCCCCTTTTTAGAGGGGCCGCTGAAACAGCTGACGGCGGCGTATAGAAGCGGTCGCCGTGCTGACGACCCGCTGCGCTTGTAGTGGTTGCAGGTGTGTGTACGCGCAGCGCAGAGCGGTCGTTCCGGTCGCTCCGGTTGCAACGGACGCAGTCATAGGGACGCGCTCGTTGCACATGTCTGAACCAACCTTCCCGTCCTCCGAGGCGAAAGTGAACGTGGCGACATCGTTAGACATCACGTACCAGAGGTAACGCTGCGATGTCAAACGTTGGTTTGGTTACGACTTGCCCCAACCGCAAATCGAAGAACGCCCGAAAAGGTCTGCGTTTCGTCGTCCTCGGAACCCGAACATGACTCCGAAGCGCTGCTATCGTCCACATCGCACGTCGGAGTGGCGTCATAGGAAATCATCCCCAGGTTGGCTGTCCGCCGAAGAATTTCAACCTCTACCAACGTCAGGTCCTCGAGCGTAGAGAACTCCGCCATGATCGAAGCTCGTATGACAAAGAGGTTCGGCCGATTCGGCTACCTCGGGATCACTGCGCAACGGAACGTCGTCTAACGCCATTGGCCCGAGATCCTTTTGATAAGCGTGCGAGGACCAATGAGAGTGGTTTCGTTTTCGGATGGCTCCGAGGTTTGGCGGCCTTCAATTACATTTTTATTAAAGAAATAATCACCGTATGACTATACTTTTTGTTTTTTAGGGATACTTAGGGCGTCTAAATTCAGCTGTAACCATCAGAACACGAACTCAAAAACCACTTGAGTGCCC
>JAZHYW010055072.1:0-10669 GCA_037355805.1 Ixodes ricinus | reverse complement strand
ACGATATGGGGTTGGTATGTTCATGACTTTTGCCGAGGCGTTCTGGTCCCATAGTCTGGCCCAAGTGTACTCGCACGGACCGCCACTGATTCAAAAGCTTCTTTGTCGCGGTGAAATTGCGAGGACTATTTCTTTCAGTCTTAACCTTCGCAAAGCTTGATGCCGTAATTTTGGGATTGAAACCACCCGCTGAGGACAGCCGAGCGCGGTTCATAGATTGAACACGAGAACTGTGTGAGTACTCGACTTGGGCTCGTAACGATCAATGCGTCGGCGGACACTCGGGTAACTACGCCTGGCCCTCATCGACCCAGCCGCTGCGCGCAATCAAAACCAGAGTGTCGACCCGGAACCGAACCGAACAGAAAACCGGAACAGAACCATTATTTTTAGCCGAACCGGAACTGAACCGAACCGAAATATTCGCCGCCATCTTGGAACTGAACCGGAACTAAATCGGAAAAAAATATAACGGTAACCGGTTCAAAACGGTTCACGGTAATATTTTATTACAAAACAAGTATTTCCAGAAGTAAAAATTGACAGCTGCATTTCTATATAGTGATCAAATTGGCATGTACTGAATTGCAATGTATGAAAAATTGTGGCTTTTCGGGGCGCTTTTGCATTGGCACTACGATTAATCATATGTCACGTGGTCACGCGACGTCATGGTGTCAAAATATGCTGCCAAATAATGTCACGTCACGTGGCCTTGTGACGTAGTCGCGTCACTCACCGCGTCAAGTCGACTTAAATTGAGTTCGTCACTATAATCCGCTGCAAATCAGAAAGTAGGGTGAGGGAAAGGAAGGCCGGGGAGGAGGAAGCACATGGAACGCTGGAGAGAGGAGGAGGTTTCCCCCTTCTCCAGCGTTCCGTCTGCTTCTTCCTCCCCGGCCTTCTTTTCCCTTGCCCTACCTTCTTGAGTTGCAACGGAATATATATGGGTGGTTTCATTTCAAATCGTGCAAGCAAAAAGGGTCGAATTTTTAATTTCGCTGAAAAAATATATGTTATGGCGTCGTCTCTAAAAACGCAGTAGCCACAAACCGCAAGTCCGTCGGATTTTTTTTCTCGACTTACGAATTTTAAAAGAGGCCGCGGCGGAAAGCAGTGTTTTTCACATCCGTCGTGGGTCGGATGTTTCGCTCGATCTCCCGTCGTGGATTTTCAGTCCACATTATATTAACTTTTTTCAAGCACTCTGCGGGCACAGGTAAAAGGCTCTAATACCATGAAATAGTTTTAGGCGTTTTGCTTTTTTTCTGTAAAAATGTCAAAAACGCCCCCTCGGTCAATTGTTGATGAACTTTGACAATTAAATACTGGCGATCTACTTGGGTTACATCAATATTTTTCATGTCTATGGAGAGCCCAAAACACGCTCTTTATAGATATTATAAAATGATTTAGCTGTATTAAATATCCTTTGCGGGACGTTTGCGTTAATATTATGCGAAAACCAAAAAGTACCAAATTTAAGATCGATTTTCTCAAAAAACACATTTTTTATTTTTTTTTATTTTTTGTTGAATTGAAGATATGATAGTTGTCTACTCGAAAAGCAAGTCGAGAAAGTGTATATTTTGTTTGTATGTTCTATATTTAAGCCTCAATACCGGAAAAAGACGTCTTCGTTTTGCAAGACCTAAGTCAGACTAAAAAAAACAAAAAAAAGTGCGCTTCTATCAATTGTAAAAAAGTTTTCTTGAATTTTTGTCGGCGTTTTGTAATCAATTATAAACGCATTTTGTGGTATTGAATAGTTATTTATGTTTTGAAAAGAGCGGGAAACCACGAGAAACATATCTAATCAAATCAGCAGGCCTATAGGAGACCTTCAATATCGAAGAGGCACAGACGTTGCATTTTTTTACTTATAACACTTTCACTGTAAACTAGCATGACTAGCTATTAGCTGTAATATTTCTAAGACATGAGAAGTCACTACGTCATTCATCTATTATATACAATTCTTTCCGAAACGAAACGCTAGGGTTTGTTCACCGCACATCGCACAGGTCACCAGGGAATATCCTTTCACTTCCGTAATACATAAAAGTGATGACACAGAAACGATCCGAAACACACGGAGAGATTGTCACGGAGAAGGGTAGGGAATAAAAATAAATAAATAAGAATAAAATTACCAAAATTTCCGATCTTAACGAAAATTAGGGTAAAAAAATAAAAGATTTAGGTTCGAGCCATGGCAAGGCGATAGGTCCACGCCTGGTCAGACAAAGAAGTCAACGACACGTAAAGGAAAAAAAAATTAATTAAGACAGAAAAACTCAGCCGCACACGGCAAGAACGAAAACCAACTCCACCGGGCATTCCCTAAACGGGACACAACCAACTGCGTGCGAACACGCTCTCTACAGCACCGTCAGGCCGCTACGCCATGAAGAAATAAACCCAACAAGTAAAGAATGCTAACAAACATTTAATAACGAAACATAAAAAAAGTTCAGCAGAACCGCACCCGAGAAAAAAGTTCAGCGTGGCGAAGAAACACACACGAAATAAAATTTAAAAAAAGTCTTAACTGACAGACGCCGAGTCCAGTCCCACGACACTGAAGCCTGGCAGGATGATGGCGTCCAGATGATGCTCGAATCTATTCTTCACTCTGTTCCGCACATCCGTCGTGGCTGTGCACAACAAAGTGAAGAATAGTTTCGAACAGCGGTGCGCGAGAAGGTAACCGAGACGTAATATGCCTCGAGCTTCATATCGGGAGAGGAGCTTTCGAGGTAGTTACTGCATGCAGTTACCCAAACTTTTTCTTTCCCCTTCCCTTTTTTAAAAGAAAACACGTCAGCCGGCGCTAACTTTTCATCTCGGGAGAAGGCCACTCTTCACAAACGGTTATAGTTGCCAAGGAGGCTGACTTCGACCCAACTAGTCTCCGGGCAGAATAGACACAAGTATATTTACAAACACGCTCGTTTTTGATGCTAGTCTCCGGGCTTTGCTGTTTCCAAAAGAGATAACCCTTCGGTGCTATCGGATTTTCGCGGAGGGAGATAGAGTACATAAAATTTAAAGAATAAAACACGGAGGACAAGCACAGGACAACCACTTTGCAGAGCACGGCCATATCTAGGATAGGGCGTTCGAAGCTCGGGCAAATACGCGGTATCGTTTCACGCGTGCACGGATGGCTGGTTTCAAAATTTTCCCACATCCCTAACGAAACCGGCCCATCTTCGTCTGCGTGCGCGATTTTCGTCCCGCGCCGCCGGTTTTAGCTCGCACGCGGCGTTGTTTTGGCAGGAAGAACTGTTGTTGACCGCCGATATTGTAAGGCCATGGTGTTCTCATTCTCCCAGGCAACAGTTACTTTGCTTTCCCTTCTGCAATACTCTGACTGACTGACTCCTCCTGGGTGGCCGTCACTGTTCGCCGCGTCAACGACACATTCGTACCATTTCACTCCTCGTGACACAGGGTGCGCTGCTCGCTTTACTGTCACGGGCCGTCCTATCTAACACAACGAGCGCGAAAGGTCATGGTCATCTGCTGGTTCCGAAATGGCGGGACGTTCATATAGGCCAATGAAGGCCCCGAATCAATAGGACGTCTGCCGATTTCTATACATTAAAAATTTACGACGCCTGCTGGTCTGTTAAGAAGTGTTGCTTTCTCTTTTGAACTGCTCCAATGTAGCTTGCCGCCTATAATAAAATTTAAATGATCAATAAATATAACAGGGTGGAACTACTGTATTTCATTTTTATGTGGGTGCGTTGAAAGAAGTCAAAAATATTTCCAAGTTTGTGAAGACGCGCAATTCGGAAGTCCGTTTCAAGCCGTAAAAACACGTTTTTGTACGATATTAATGCTTAAATATAAGACATACAAACAAAATATACACTTTCTTGACTTGCTTTTCGAGTAGACAACTATAATATCTACATTTTAACAAAACATAAAAAAAATAAAAAATAAGTTTTTTGAGAAAATTGATTTTAAAATTGGTACTTTTTGGTTTTCGCATAACATTAACGTAAACGTCCCGCAAAGGATATTTAATACAGCTATATCATTTTATAATATCTATAAAGAGCATGTTTTGAGCTCTCCGTATACATAAAAATATTAATGTAACCCAAGTAGATCGCTAGTATTTAATTGTCAAAGTTCGTCAACAATTGACCGAGGGGGCGTTTTTGACATTTTTACAGAAAAAAAGCAAAACGCCTAAAATTATTTTATGGTATTAGAGCCTTTTACCTGTGCCCACAGAGTGCTTGAAAAAGTTAATATAATGTGGACTGAAAATCCACGACGGGAGATTGGGCGAAACTTCCGACCCACGACGGATGTGAAAAACACTGCTTTCCGCCGCGGCCTCTTTTAAAATTCGTAAGTCGAGAACAAAAATCCGACGAACTTGCGGTTCGTGGCTACTGCGTTTTTAGAGACGACGCCATAACATATATTTTTTTCAGCGAAATTAAAAATTCGATCCTTGTTGCCTGCACGATTGAGATGAAACCACCCATATGTATTAGCGTTGTTGACATCGTGACATCACATGCCATCACGACTTCTCACGGCGATTCACGTGACATCGTGACGTACTCGATTGTCATAAGCCCGAGTCGAGTGCTCGGGTTCTTGGCAATTAGCATCGCCAAACATTCGTGTTGGCTTTTGTTCAATCAAAGATGAGAATAGCCGAACTCTAACACTGGCGGTATACAATTAGCGTCAGATAACATCGCCGCTTGTTCTAATAGCGAGTTGAGGAGGAAAAGCTATTTCTTTCCTTTATTTTTTCTGCGTCTGTCATTGAGTGGAGAAAAAAAACTGTGTTTTTGAAAGCTATCAACGTCAGGGATTAGCTCTTAGTGGTATTTACTGAAAGTACAAAAATTGTTGCATGAACCATTTTACATGTACACATCATTGAGGCAGCCAAACATGTTTTCGTTGTTGCTGAACTGTCTCATGAAAGTTGTCCCCGAAAATAGAAGGATTGAAAGGACTAAATGTGGCTTATTAATCTGACGATAAATAAAACTACAAGTGTGTACGGCAGGGATACCTAAAAAGAAAGATTCTAGTGGCCTTAGAGGCAGCCACTCAAATTCTCACAGTTTTTTTTTAATCTTCACTGTTTTTCTGGTGCAAAATAAAAGAAATGGAGGATTACTGTTAACAAATGACACAAATATAACTGTCGAATCGGCACCCCCGGCAAAACGGACGAGGGAGTCCCTCAGAAATGAAAAGTATTCTTTGGAAGAGCATCGTAAAATGAAAGGGGGGGGGGGGGAGTTAAAACATACTGCGTTGTAAAGGTTCCTCTGCTCCGCATCTTGGGCGCAGACAAGACAGCGTGATCCCGCAAAGCTACTTTGTTTGCAAAATCACTCCTGCCAGAAAGCGGGTTTTTATGATGCCAGACACTCGCGTCGTTCCTCACGACGCTGCACCAAAAATAATAATTTTGTTTTGTGAATATATGAGTTGCACTGAGCGCGAACCTTCTGCAGCGTGCATTGTACACCACGGGATTTGATTTTCTCAGCTAAAAGAAATTTCTAACCCCAGGACATAGTGCGATGATGTCGCGTACAAACCATGTTAAACAGTTCAGTTTTCTGGTTAAATGGGATGTTCTCAACATAATACTCGGTTTCACTTTAAGTGTGAGCGTAGCAGAAGCTAAAAGAGCACGCTCCGGGCTTTCATCAGTCTTGCCAAGCACGAGCGCTCCTGCAGTGCAAGCACTGGTCAGGACCACCTGCTTGCGCTTGTAGCATCGGCTGCGTCTGGACTTGAAGGGGCCCTGCAAAGCGTTTCTGGCCATTTCTTTAATTTGCATCGCGTTCGCTCTAACTAGTGAGTGTGACTCTAGCAACACATTAAACATAAAATAAAGAAAAAAATCCGACGTATTTTGAACATAATTGTTGAAATAGGTTCAGAATATTCAGCACAATTTCTTTTGTTGATGACGTCCTTGGTCTGAACCAATAGAGAACCGAAACAAGAGCGTGCAACAACCATGCGCGATCTTCCTAAGTGTTGGAAATTAACATCCAGTTATGAAGATGTGAACGCCCCACCAATTTACGGGTGTTCCAAGCAAAATTTTGAGTGAGAGTCACGTGCTTGAAGGGATCAGAAGGGGTCACTTGCGGCTATTCAGCCATAAAGCCCCTCTATCCTGGGAAAAGTGGCGCCATACATTGTTGTGGAAATGCTCGAGACACGTGCCGCGCGCCACTTCCGGGAAGAGCATGTCGTCCTAAATCTAGCTCAGTGCTGCGCTGTTCCGCCATCATCTTCCCCAGGGATGCACGTAGCACGTGCCTCGTGCATCGACGCACCTTGCGCAACTTTTAAAACATGAAGGGGCTTTATTCAGCCAGTCCTTCCTCTAGAATTTTATGTCGCTATTATCTGACGCTCTAGACCAATGTCCTCACTGAACGCTCGTGTATGACACTGATAGGCACGCTTTTCGAAGCAGCATTTGGTTTTCTTCGTCCCTTTGCAATGCCCCTTTAAGCTGAAACAAAGTGTAGCAAAAGAGATGTCCAAATTGTAAAGTTGTGCAGTATATACACGTTTGCAAGTCCGGTCTCAGGGCGCCGCCATCTTCCTCAGTGGGGTGCGCTCTTGGGCGCGGCCATAATTCGATTACGACGCCTTAGCAAGGCTTCGTAATCGGATTATGACTCGTCCAAGCGCACCCCAGCCAAGCAAGATGGCAGCGCCCTGAAGCCGGACTTGCAAATGTGTATATAGTAGTCTCGCGATGATATGCGGCAGCCTAATAAAATGTTAGAGCGCGCATGACTGATAAAGCACAGTGTTGTAAAATGAGGCCGCAATACAAGTGCACGTAAAACCAAATATAACTTTAGCCTCCCGAGACAGTATTCTGCGAAGTTTCGAGCTCGTGCAATCCGATATCCAAATGTGATTTAAATTAGAAATATATTGTCTGTTCTTAGCGATATTTATGTGTAATTAGGAGCATCATTGCACGCATCTCTATTAGAGAAATACGGACGATAACCAACCAAGTCCTGAACAGTTAGGAGTCCGACGTTTCAAAGTCGGTTCGGTATTTTCATCAGAGGCGACTATTTGCACGTGGAGAGCTGCAGCTTCTTTTCCATCTACGGTGGGTCGTTTGCTTCCTTCACTTTTAATGCGAAAGCATTAACTGTCCCATGGAGCGAACCGACGTCATCAGCTTTGAAGCCGCGCCAAACGGCGCCTCCCACCGTCCCAATGTCACGTGTAGCAGGAATCTGATGGATAGGTTCCCATTGGCTAGCGACGAACTAAGGGAGCAGAAGAAGGACATTCATGATTTCGCCTTCACAACTCATAAGAAGCGCTTAGGTGTCCTCGGATTTTTTTGTTCTTCAAGTGCCCTAGTCCGTTGACATACTCCGATGGTTAAGTGGCTGTCGACTTATTGAGCCCGACCTATTGAAACGTCTGGCTCCTAAATCTTCATGACTTGGTTGGTGAAGGTATGTATTTCTCAAATTTTTGACCCAGCCAGACGGAGTTCTGTCAAACGTGTTTACGTTTAAAACCTGCATTTCAATACGTTTATTTTTGCAGTAAGGCGTCCTGTATGGGATTATTTAGAAGAATACCATTTATTATCTCTCTTTCTGCACATTTCGTGTATTTGCCTTCAGATCTGTAATGTGAGCACACAGTCCTTTTTGGCGTAGCCCACGACCCGGTGTTTCACACTGCCAAACTGCGAACAGAAAAGCGTGTTCCGCAGACTCAACAGATGGCGTATTCTCGAGTATCATACTTCCATGTCAGTCTCAAGCGGCTATGTGAACTTCATACAGTCAAAATTATTAATGACAATAAAAAATATTTTATTGCTGCCTGAAGACTTGACAACATAAATGAAGGGCCGATCACCCTAAAGATATACATCATAAGTAAATGCACCCCGGAAGTATCTGATATATGCTCTGCAAATTTTTTCCGGCTTTTTTATCCTCGATAGAAGTGATTTGGGAGAACCTTAAACAAATGTTTTATTATGAAGCTGATATAAATAACATATGTCTTCCTGACGCATATTCAACTTCTCAAACATATAGAAGTCTGTTTCTCCTTTTATGTGATGAACAAAAATTTTATGTGTCTGTGGGCTGGACGAAAACAAAGTACACAGTGGCGCGTGGCAGAACTATGACGATTGCGCACGCAGACCGTCAGAAAGTGACCAATTAAGTACCTGTAATGTCGAGCAGAGTATGAAATACTACTTTGTTCTATTTAACAAAAAATATAAAAAATAGCAAGGGTCATGTTTATTTGTAAATTGAATTGACCGATATCTTGACAAGAATAAACCTCAAACCAAGCTATGTCAAAATTGTTCTTTTCGGTACGCGCTATTTTAGGCCAGATCCGATCTGAGTACAAAGGTCCCTCTTTTTTGCATGATTATTTGCATGCATAACGGTCCTGAGTGTAAAGAATATTGGTCAGGAAAGTAAGCGTTGTTATTGCGGCTCAGTGTTTCTATAAAAGGTAGACTGAAATGCCAAAACAGTTTTAGGACAGACCCTGTCCTAAAACTGTTTTGGCATTTTGAAAATATTATTGCTTTTAGCTCAGTTGAGTCGTTATCATATATATTGTAAAACGTATTTTGTAAACTAGATTTCAGGGTATATATGGCGAGAACGTGCTCATTTCATGATTTTATGCACTGTAATTAATTCCTAAGTTCAAGAGGCACAGCAGGAGTCTACTTTTAATACTGCCGCGCAAAGTTTTAGCATTAACGGGTATTTTAGGCGATCTCCAAACTGATAACCTTTTGCTTCAGGTAAAATATATGCGACTGAGGTAAAAAAAAATAGATGCTGAGTCATATATGTTAATCTAGCTTTCTTTTACTGTTTCATTCAAATTAAATAACGCAATTTATTTTTCTACCTGAAAATAAAAGTGGATTCTACGAATGATAAAAAGCTAGATACTCGTTTCACTGTTGAAATAGTGCCTATTACCAAAGAAACGCGGAAAATATATTCTCAGTTTTGCGGTTCAAACCGGTTCAAACCGGTTCAAACCGTTATTTTTTGCTCCCCGGAACTGAACCGGAGCTGAACCGAAATCTGTGAACCTGAACCGGAACCGAACCGATAAAAATTTCGGTTCGACACCCTGATCAAAACCAAATTCCACAAGTAAGCTTTGCGGATCATCGTGTCGATCTTCTTCCGCTCGCACTGCCGCCAATTATGGAAGGCGGCGACGTAGGTGATATGGCTGATCACGAAGGCTTGAATCAGTCTGACGAGCCTTGCTTCCTTCATCCCGCTTCTTCTATTGGCAACGCGTCAGGAGCATTAGGACTCCTAGGATGCACGAGCACGCAGAAGCTCGAAGCCCTGGGACTCCACAATAGCCTGGAAGAGATCGCCGAGGCACAGCAGACGGCGCAGCTCACCAGACTGTCGGAAACCAGGACCGGCAGATCTATCCTCAAACAACTAGGCATCGGAGCCAAGGAAGACGACCACCGGATGCAGGAGCAGATACCGCGGGAGCTGGGCAAGCACATCGTCGTGAGCCCAATCCCGCGGAACATGACTCCCACATTCCATCAAGAAAGAAGAGAGGCGAGAGCCAAGGCGCTGATCGCGCTACACGCCAGCGATGAGGGAGCCGTGTTCGTGGACGCGGCCAGTTACAAGAACATCGGCGACGCCTTCAGCGTCAGCGTGATCGGAGCCAAAACGGGTGAGATCAGGCTGGCGGCCAGCGTGCGGACCACTGTGCCCAGCCAGGCAGAAGAAGTGGCGGTGGCCCTCGCCATCGCGGACCCCAGAACGAAGACGGTGTTGTGCGACTCGCGAACGGCAGTGCGCAACTTTGCGAAACAGCGAGTGTGCAGTGCGGCAGCGCGCATCCTGCGCAAGGCCGAAGTCAACGGAGTCATCACCAGAGCGGTGATAAAGTGGTTTCCCGCCCACGCGGGCACGGAAGTGGCGGGCTCGCTGGGGCTCACCAACCACAACGAGACGGCCAACTCCGTGGCGCGTGGACTCGCCGGCCGCGCCCCGGCAACGGCCGCCGCCGACGTGGTGGATCGCCCCGAGAAGGACACCATGGACGCTTACAACGAGGTAACCCTGTGGTACCGGTTAGCCAGAAGAACGATGGCCCTGCCCCACCCCCGTCTGACGCGGGAGGAGGCGGTGGTATTCCGCCAGTTACAGACTAACTCCGTGATAACCCCAGTGTTAGCAAAGCACCTGTGGCCGGAGGTATACGTAACAGACTTGTGCAGACTGTGCGGGAAGGAAAGGGCCACGTTGGCCCACATCCTGGAAGACTGCGAGTGCGCGAACGCGGACAACAGTGCAGACGTTCTCCCGCCCCTCATGGAGGAGGCGAAGAGATCCGAAGACTACGACGTCCAACACACGGCCATCCAGCAGATCCTAGCGGCACTCGAGAAGCAGCGACCGGACGGGATGGAAGCAGAAAGGGTTAATCCGAGTACGCTGAAGCCCGCCGCGAGCGGCTCTCCCCGCTAAGAAGACGTCCGGCCACGTCGCCCCAAGAACCCACCTGAGAGGGTGGGATGATAGGGGTTACTGCAGGAGACCCATTAAAGTTGCTCTCTCTCTCTCTCTCT